>JTDE01000674.1:170565-218732 GCA_014338405.1 Paragonimus skrjabini miyazakii
AATATCAGTCGTCTAACACGACACAACATATTATTTCAAATTGAAATTTGACCCTGTAACAGCCTTGTTTTCTACATTAACTTCACAATTGTAAGTAGTAAGCATTTGTGTGCAACCAGGTTTCCATGCAGAAAATAGGACAGTCACGTTAAATGTCATTTTGTGTTCTATATACCCTGAAATAAACGATTTGCTTAATCTACCAGTGTGATTGGAATTCACTGAAATGATGACGTTTACTGTGACCTCAGAAGGAAAACATATTGATGATACCATCTCGACAGTGAATGTGCAGTACAAACAACGCAAATTCGTTTAGCACGATGTTATCAGGTTATCTAAAACTTCACAAAAATTCCAAGCATCTGTGCACCGGCCATTCAGAAATCAACTCATCGCTGTTGAAGACGAGTGATTTGGAGATCTACCCGCGATTACATCACTTGGCTATCGGTTGCAATTTGGTTTGAAAGACAGACCGACAATGTGACCTTAGGGCCTAGTAAATACAAGGCTTACGCGGATTTATTGTATATTTACAAATTCGAATCGTGTTTTGGAATAACCATCGAATCAGTATCAGCTAGCATTCGTCATCTGATCGACTTAAGGTAGACGGGATGACCAGAACTTTGTAAGCTACGAGAGATGAACATTTCTCCAGTGACGAGGAAGTGAAAACCACAGTGAAGAAGTGGCTCAAAGAACAGACAACAAAATTTTACGAGGCAGGGATACATGCGCTCATTCAAAGGTGGAACGTTGCTATTGAGCATAACGGTGATTATGTTGAGAGTTAGGGATGTGATCCATAGAGGACCAGCTTTATTTTGATGTATAATACATGTTCCTGTGTTGGTAATTATACCTGCCCGAAATAAAATGGCATTACTTTTTGACTCTGTACACTGGACGTTTGAATGAGGTCAACCCGATGACCACTATCGATCGAATGTGCGCCGGTTGCTGATAGATTTGATCGAATCTGTCCCAAGCCGTGATGCATAGCGCAACATAATATCGAAATGTGTTGCCATACCTTGAAACCTTCTTAAGGCTTAGAACAGGGTAAACCTAGTGATAAAGTTATTCTGGTACCGTTCTTTGTTAGTGACTAAATATTTCAGCTTTTCCATATAACGTTCTACCGAACATGATCGTTTACAAGTTTATTCTATGCGACACTCATGTTTGGAATACCGTACACATTGGTTGGGGAATAATGTAGGCCCGTATATTACTTGATATGTACACAATAAAGGACAGCGAACTGAGGTGTTGTTCAAATCTGTTTGAATGTACTGTAGTTTGTTCAATCAGGGGATGTTTGTACGAAAATTATTCCAACATTTATTTGTTGTTGAATATGACCTTACAAAAACTGCTTGCCAAAAATTAAGGAAAACCGAAAAGAACATATACTGTAAGACAAGATATGTTACACACGTCTGAACCTGTGAACAGCACACATGAATCTCGATCGTGCAAACAAACTCACGACTCAGAACCATGTACGCGGCAACCAACTCATACATACTTTGATATGCCGAGGTGACAGCCAGCAGAAATAAGAACTGATAGTTATAATCCAATTGCCTGTTTGTGACAGTGGCTTAATTCCAAAACACGCGTCTAATCTAATCTTAAACAATTTGTGGTTTGGGCTTAGTTAGATAAACGCAACAGTCTCTAATACACTTTCGTACGAATGAGATGAATCATGTGCAGAAGTGGACTGGAAAACGGCTTTTTCTGATTCCATAACGCATAGTTATTGTGATAAAAGAACTTGATACAATCCCAATTCATTTTGCAAATAATGAAACTTTTACTCAAGATCAGGTCGTCCCACGTGTATTCGACAGTTGAGCTTACTGACAATGAAGGTTGTTGTGTATGCACTTCATATTTCAGTCCCGTACGTTACGCAACTACAAGACGTCATTAAAATCATCCTGATGGTAGGGGTCTAAAGTTTACAGCTCGTATTTTGCCAACAACTGCCGACAGTTTTGCGCTTCCGCATTCCGATTACATGACGACTGTTGGTTAATTGTTCGATTGCACAATAACGACAAATAAAAGGTCAGACATGGCCGAAGTTTTGTTTGACAGTGCCTTTAGGCAATGTGCTTTCTTCTCGCGTTTGTGTTATCAGCACTCTGGTTGTCAATGGTTGTTGTGGCGATTGACGAAAGTAGAACAATTTCGCTTGATTCATTTTTCTGTAAACGGTTTACTGTAAACCTACCACAGCTTTCGGTCAGTATTGTCGTTTGTATTCTGGCTAACAGTTTGTTGTGGGGGACAAAAGCCGGTATGTTCAGTTTGTTATCCGCCCGTTCTGTTTTTTTCTAGGTAGGAAAATACTTCAAACGCCGAGAGACCAGTTACAAACCTGAAAATGCGTGAAAGTTTGAGCACACAGTGTGCATATCCGAACCATGTACGAATTCGAAGTAATCTCCCAGTTTTCACGACTTCCGCCACACGTACGGTTTGGCGCAAATAACGTTGTTAAACCAGTTTGACATTCGTGCACACGGGCATAAAGACCGTCACAACTGTTCCCAAGTTGGTAAACTTCTTACACAAAACAAATGAATATTCTTGTATTGTATGATAGAACGGAACATGGTTTATTTGACATCATCATCTTAGCCAGTTAGTAGATATTGCGGTTAAATATACGTTTGAGTGCTTGACATGTTTTTCAGTTTAACAAGCCACTGCTTATGTAAATAACTGAACATCGTTTTGTTTAGTTTCAGTTTGCACGCCCAGCCACACGTACCGCTGAATTGTGTTAGCACACTGGCGTACGACAGCGACATTGTAAACGTCGGTTGACTGGCCTCACAAGTTTACAATTCCAGTGACTCGATAAACCTCTGTATTGTCGTTGCACATAACAACTCTTTATTATGATGCTCCAACACAAAACGTCGTTGTATGAACAGGCGCGTAGAAATTCTGCATTATTAAACGAATTTACGATTCATTGTGTAAACTTTTCCAATCTAATGGTGTCATACTGTCATTCTTGTCAACGTGTGTTAGTTGCAGTTGTTACAAACTGACTGTACTCGATTTTCGCTTTAGGCTAACATAATTAAATTAGAAATTAGGCATAGGTCCCTGTGTCAATCATATTCTTACTTTGCTTGCGAAGCTCAAATGTCAAGATGTCATTCACACTAGATCTGCTCGCCAGCACACACAACACAAAATTATTATGATTTTTAGGTGAGTAGCTGGCAAACGAAAGGGTAAAATGAGGAAACTTCTTTGATTTGAGTTTGAAAATGAAGTGATCTTAATTAATCAATTACATTCTACTGCTTATACCGTTCGCTATATGAAAATATCTCTTCAAATTCTAAGCAAATTGTCAGGTGCTACAAGTGTTTATGTTATGCAGTTTCAGTTTGAATTGCGATAAGCTTCATCTACAGAAAGAGGCTAGTTTCAAAATCATCCCAAAGTTTGACATGCTCTTCTTATTTCAATTGAATGGGTCTATTAAAGACTTGATGATAAACCTCCGTAGTAAAGTGTTAAATACCACCTCACTTTGAAAATTCTATGTTGGTTTACGGTTACCAGGAGCTATTCAGGATTTCTAAATTGGAACATCTATGAAGAAATGGCTGATTAACACAGAGTCTACCTTATAGTAGCGTAATTGTCTACCTTTATTTTGAAAATCTGTATAGGTCCTAAGACTTCGTAATGTTTATAATTTCATATGCAACTTAGGATACATTAAAATATGCACTACCTGTACAAACTGTTTTGCTTCGACCTGATTCGGACTTGTTTCTACTTGCTTCTATAAACACTATTCTGGTTTTATTTGAATTGGCAACATGCTATGTCAGGTCATTTTCATTTCATCGTCAATTAATAATTAGAGAAAGTATTTATTCATTTGATTTTTGATCGCTGCTATGCATTTATCGCTTTTGTTGACCTAAATAAACGAGCGATTGAGCAAACTAACAATGTTTGCAGTCAGAACTACAATGTCACCACATAATTACCCCAGCAGTGTGACACAGTAATTGTGAAATATTTACAAGCTCCAAATTTTAACAGTTTATGTGCAGATATGATTACGTGTTTTACACAACTTACACTGTCACTCATATTCGACTTCACACTGTCAGCTGTTCACAGATAAATTTGAAGCTTTGTTCAACAAAAATTAGAAACTATTCATAATTAGCCTATTCGACGGAATGTTATTAACGACAAACAGCTCAACAGTACTTAGTTACAACGTAACAGGAAAAAATTAGCGATGACCATGTAAATGGTTCATGAAGAATTTTCTTTCTCACTGTGACATACGCAGTACAATATCAGTAGACAAAATATTACGAAGTATATCTCAACGGCAGAGTATGCCAACGATTTTCTGATGAACTATTTCGGAATTAGCTGGAAAACATGTCGGAAACGGCCCACGTCACGTTTACACTTGACGGATTACAACCTATAAAAGCTGAAAAATGAAATAAGAAACGTATCTCGCACTTTATTGAGTAATTCAATGTTTTGTTGCAATATATACAGCATTGTAAACGATTAATTCAACCTACTCTCAGCATGGGAAAAGTGGAACGAAATTAGGCACCGTCCAATCTTTGTGGGTCCCAATTCAACACATGGGCTCAGTGAAACTCTAATTTGTGACAGTGCAATTGCTTGCAAGCAACCAATGAGATCTTTTATGTTTTTGGCGACAATCCTAGTATTGGTTGGAATTGCTCTTTTGGAACCGCACGTAAACGTGACAACAGCGCTGGTTAAGACCGTGCAGTTTGGTATCACCTTGAGATCATGTGTGATGCACCAAGTAGTCTGTTGATTTACCTGCTACAGTATTCGTCGCTCAGTGTCAATGGTAAACAGTGTGCAACAGAAACAATACACGACAGCAGGATTAAAACCGCTGAGAAATTTACGCGCGATTAATCTGCGTTGGCTAACTAATATACAGAACTCGTTGAACAGATTAAGATTGTGAGCGTTTTTAGTATAAAAACGAATATTCGTAGTAGCACATAACTACCTCAACTATGACAGTTAACACTTCAGACCTGGGTGTGTAGACTCAACTTATTCAGCACATAATCAAATAAGGTAAAACACAACTGAAGACACCTTACCGCGCAAAGGACGAGTTGGTTGACTGCTTGGAGAAACAGAAGCCAGATTATCATGAACCAGTGACGTTTGCAGCGACAAACACAGGGTTTGATCAGGTGCATGTGACAAAATCCCAACGTTTAATGGCGCACAATAGTGACTGAGTACCAGATCATGTTAACCGGTGTCTAAAACGGTCAGTAAATCCAGCTCCGGCAAAAAATTTAGTGAAGGAGCCAATCCCTTCCCCTCCCACACACACATCCATAAAAAGATGTTTGTTCACTCGTTCATGGTATGTTCCAGGAGAAAAAAAGATCTTCGCTTGTACGTTTCTGTCTCTGTGTTGCTCAGAGAAAAATTGTGTTGAACAAGTTACTGGGAAAAATAAAAGCCGAATAGAACCAAGCAACAATAAGTATCAATTAAGCTTTTGATTACAATCTGTTTTCAGCAATGAACAATGAAACACACTGGAACAACATTCAGTCAGAAATGCCCGGTAAGTAACCTATGAAACACAGCTAGTACAGCCGTTGAGAAACTTATAGCGCAGGTTGTCTCGCACGTATGTGCCGATCGAGTAACACTTGAAGTATACCTCGTTGAACTGTTGTGTCGTTACGCTTCAGAGTTTCACTGCCATGCTCTCGCCCAAGTCAACCACCCAACATGGGTGGGATCATTCGATAAAAATGAGACTTTCAGTAAACAACCCATTAACTTTGATTGATTCCGATAGGTACATTTTACGTTGAGGCGATTTGGGCAACAGCTGAAATAGCTAGCAACTCGGTGTCATTGCGAAAGCTGTTGGCAGTAGATATTCGTTGTTATTATTTACAAAAAGTGAGCAATCGGATTAGATAACATTGAGCGTGACAAGAATGAGCAAGGCTCGTTTTTCAAGAAGTAACATAGGACTGATAACAGCATGCGAGATAAGCATTGATACAGTGACTATTAAGTTGTGTAGATTGACGGAAATTAAGCCGATTATGTGAGGTTTATCACATTTGTGATAATGCCTTTTGTTTTATTTATTATATTGGTACTCTTCGAATTAAGCAACCACCTCCCCAAAGAAAATCACCCGAACTTGACGTATAATGACCATTTTGTTTCCAGTGTGAAACTAGAGTTGCATGTGCAGGCATTGACCAGTAAGAACCGGACAAACAAAGGCAGATGAATTTGGCGAACCAGCAAAATCGGCTACATGTTGAATTGCTTGAAATGCAGAAGGTGAAAAATATGTACTTTGTGTGCACTAATCGCACGGCAAGGTGTCACTTTACCTTTGAGCAATTGTTTACTCATACTTACGGATATCAACGGCTTGCATTGTATTCAATCAGTGACTGTTGAATCAGTAGACATTTTAAACAATTTTTATCCATGTGACAAAGTTTTGTTGTCATTTGTATTCTATAATAATTATTGTGTTACGTTTGGTAACCGTTTATTTTCAATTTCATCTGAGTGTTAATAAACGGTCACACGACCACGATTTTACAGAGATCGAAGTTATTCCAAACGAGTAAGGCAGATTAAAATGTACAACGAGTTTTCTACTTAGCTGCCCTGTTTAAAATACTGTTAAAGAATTTAGTCATTCGGACGATATCTGACTGAAACATTGTGTCTTCCTGTCCAGCCATTAACCACAACGGGTGGGAAGAAAATTCTGTGATCCATTGACAAGAAATATGAAGCAGAATTTAATAATTAAGTTGTGACAAAACCACTCTTTGAAGCAGTTTTCATATTATATATATTACATATATTTCTAAGAAAACGCTTGGTTTTTATGTTTTTGTTAGGATGTTCATAATTGTGATCACTTAAAGAAGGTGACAACCCCTTCATTGTCGAGTAGTACTGTTAACTCCCAAACTATACACAACGTTGAAGCTATAGAAGCCGAGCTAACCAAATCGACTCAGATGTCATCTAGTTGGTTGAGGCTGCATATGTTACAATCGTCATTCAGTTGAACGTTTAAATTTGGTTAAAGTTTGCACCTTGGGGTGGAACAAAATCTTCAGCTCTCAACAACTGCAGATGTGAGAACGAAATAATTGGATTTATCCGGCAGTATTAATACATTTATTTCTTGCGGGAATTTTCGCGGACGACTCACGTGGAGAACTGACAACGTCGTGGCAACGTTGGGGCTGTGCCCAAATTTTATAAGAAACGAAAATACACTCCACTTCAATAAATGATTAGTGTAGTGGATGTTTCCACAAAAATGTCTATTGAATCGTAAAATAAAACCTCGGCGAATAATTGTTTGTGATAATTCCTCATACATGTTCAGCAAAATCAAAGCAGTGTGTAAGCAACACATTCATGTTTAGCAGAATGCGAATAGATTACATGGATGGTTTCAAGGAATTTACAGCAGCTATAAACTAGCTGATCGAAAAGTGAATCATCAGTGCTAACCACGAGTGATTTGGAGTGCCACCAGCCATGAAGATTACCATAGTCCATAAGAAAGCCGTTGGCATCCACATTCTATTTAAGGGGGTATTTCAACAGACGTACGTTCCCGGAGTAAAAGCTGAACAGCTGGTTCAAAACATCCCACTGTCTCAACTCTACTTCAACCTATGATTGTGTGCTTAGTCTTTTGCTATTGTACAGGAAAATATATAGGTCTGACAACAAGGGGAGCAAAAAGCATTGGTCAATGTGACTTGTAACGAATTCGATCAAATCTATCAACAACTGGCACAAATTCGATCGATAGTGATCACCAAGTTGACCTCATTCAGACGTTCAGTGTAGCTTGCAAAGTTCTGGTCATCCCGTCCCCCTAACTCAATCAGACGACGAATGCTAGTTAATACTGATTCAATCGTTACCCCACTAAACGATTCGACTTTGTGAACATAAAACAAGTCCGCGTAAACCTTGTAGTTGCCATGCCCAAAGATCAAATTGTCGGTCTGTCTTTCGAACCAAATTGCAACCGATAGCAAAGTGATCTAATCGCGGGTAGATCTCCAAATCACTCGTCTTCAACAGCGATGAGTTGATTTCTGAATGGCCGGTGTACAGATGCTTGGAATTTTTGTGAAGTTTTAGATAACCTGATAACATCGTGCTAAACGAATTTGCGTTGTTTGTACTGCACATTCACTGTCGAGATGGTATCATCAATATGTTTTCCTTCTGAGGTCACAGTAAACGTCATCATTTCAGTGAATTCCAATCACACTGGTAGATTAAGCAAATCGTTTATTTCAGGGTATATAGAACACAAAATGACATTTAACGTGACTGTCCTATTTTCTGCATGGAAACCTGGTTGCACACAAATGCTTACTACTTACAATTGTGAAGTTAATGTAGAAAACAAGGCTGTTGTGTCGTGTTAGACGACTGATATTTTCTTTCAAACAAATGTAATTATTTTCACCTTCACGGATGAAATAAATCTACAAATGTAACGATACTAAACTTAGCGCTGTTCACATGAAATTTGCTGTATTGGGTAGAAGAGGCGTTGAAGTATGAAACTGTCTTTTCGTGTTGTTTTTTATCTTGAAAATGAAGTTGGAATCCAATCTAACAACCATCCCACCGAGGTATTTCGCATCTTGCCAAACGATTATTTACAAAACTTTGTTAACTACAAAACTCTGCTCTTTCGTGGATATTACACGTACTTCCAAATAATCTAAACGAAATTTGACCTACTCTCAAGGTATTTGTAAAGCATGCAATCACTTCAAAGTTTTATTGAAATGAACGAAAAACATTTGTAGTTTATCAGGGTAGAGAGTGTGGTAACCCTGAAAATATGATGTCATCACTGTTGTATCTATACTCCAACATGAGAGGATGGAAGTTTGGCAGAAGATGACAGCACCTTTTGAACAGTTTGAGACGGGATGTTTCATAGGATCGTATCCAGCTGCTCTCAGATCGAATGCCCTATTTAATAAAATGAAACAGTTTTGCTAAAAATCGACAGTAAATATAAACCAATTAGTTAAAAATGAATGTTTGGTTGGCACTAGACGGACTTAGAATAAATGTTTTCCCTCAGTTCTAACTGGACCACTTTTCGCTTATACTCCCCGATGCATTCGGCAGTTTTAGTGGAATCTAATATAGCAGCTCCCCGCTGAGTAACCCTTGGTTAATGAACAAAACGCGATCAGAAAACATTCTATTCCACAATCTTTGAATGGTCTTCATGTCTATGCAGGAACGTACGAACACGGAGTTGACAACCACATGGCGGTTTAAAACCTTCATCACCCGTTATCTCGGCCTCTCATTCGATGTGTCCAAAGTGATTCCGAATCATGCGTTACCCGTCACGCTTTGAACAGCACAGTGAATTGCTGGTTTTGAGGCTTTACGCTGTATTGCTTTCCAACGAAGGAAACCTTAAGTGAAGGATTGAATCTGGTGAACTAGAATCATTTTAAATTGGATACTGCGCACATTTAAGCTCACATTTTGTACTTAGGTTTTTCTCCCATCTGGCTCACTTGGTAAAGAAATCACTAGGGTTGAATTTTGTTTATACTCTAACCCGTCAACACTACGCAAGCCAAACGTTTACTCCAGCCGTTGTTAGCAGCAACCCTAGTGATTTCACAATAGACATGACATGATAACTATCCATATCATTGGTCAGCTGGCCAAGTCGAAGTCAACGTGTTCAGTCTAACTTAGAAGTTTTTGGTTACATAGTTGCAATCCGAATGAACAGGGCGAATCTGTCTATTCCTTGTGGACAGTTACATTTGAAATTTAGGATGTGGTCATCTCATAAAGACGAAATGCTTATCGGAAACAGATGCTCACAATCAAAATTGGGTGATGTCCCGTTTGAAATAAATTCAGCCAGTTCACTAAATCAGCAATTTGGTTTTCGACAATTTAATTGAAAACATAAATCATGGGGTTTTTTTATCAGACACATTCAGTTTTTCGGTAACCCCAACAGACACGATTGTCTCAAAGTAAAATGCTGAATGTGAACGTGTTCTACTTGTCTGAACGTAATAAATGTGTCTGAAATTCCACGGACGGTTTGTGATTTGTTTATTTCGACTTATCTTCAGACAAACAGATAGAACGTTTAGGTCGAAGCTTTTTGCAAGTGCTTTAATCCAAAATAAAGTTATATCCATCATTTGATTTACTCCCCCAAACATTAATTAACTCAGCCTTCACAACAGTGACCGCCACCCAACCCACCTACTCCCGCTTAGTTCTCGCTGAAAATCTGATTACGTTCAACTAATCTCTACGAGTTGCGAACATCCGTGGATGGATGAATATCTTAGGCTAGAGAGCTAGACAGTGTTTCCCATCCTGTGTTTCAGATGTATCACCAACCGTCTAGAAATGATATCTGTCTGCTCATGCCCGTTCTCCCACTGTTCACTTACAGTACTGTGAGCGTTGTTCAGTGCCATCTGATGCCAATTTATCGTTTTGCATGTGTGTGGGGAAGGATGTCGTTTTCGTGACAGCAAATCGGACGATCACGAAAAACACATTCTTCATAAATATATGATGAGCATCGGGCCATACAACAGAGCGATTAACCGAAAAACAGTTAGTGCTCAAAAACTTTGAGACTTGTTTATGATGGTGAATTTCAGAGGTGCTGATTTGTCAGCACATCGTCAGTTGCGTTATAAAATACCGGTCCAGAGGACTGTATATCATGTTACCTTCATATTGCGGACTATCATAAGGAGCGTAATTAGTAAACTGATATATTAGAATGAACCTTAGTTGATTGGTTGTCCGTTCCATCGATCAATACACTGACCAGTTAGTTTCACCGTTTGCAGCATTTACATCTTTTATTTTTATCACTCATGCAATCTATCCCCCGGACATGGATGAGAAGGTGTGTTTGATAAAGCCCACATACTGACTAGAAGCTAATGCAATAACTATCAACTGAAGGCAATTAGCTTAAATGCACCAAGCCCCATGTGTCGTGATGGGACAAATCGACCCGTACAAAAAACATTTGACATAATTTGTTATCATTTCTCTGTCCGCAGCTCACCAACATTTGTTCCAGTTCCCAACCAGACGATGACAGCATTGTTTTATGGGAAACCACTTTTGGAGCTGCAGGTTGGAGACAACTGTTTTAGTAATACAAGTTTCTATCAAACGAGACAAATACGTTAGTGTAATATGATTACGAATACTTTAGGCAAAATCCTCAAATGGTTTCGTGGAACTCAAATCAAATACGCAAGCTTCATAAAACACTCTACGTAGGAAAAATGGTTCAGCTATAAGTGGGCTGCTCTTTGAAAGAAGATCAATGAGTTGGGGTCTTAATGTATTTGGAATTACCGTGTGTAACAACTGGCAACCTGATGTAGATCATAACAATTAATATAAGCTGGGTCATTTTAAAACTGGTTGTGTACCATTTCACATCCCATTATTTCTAAAGGATATCGTCCACCTTGAATTGTTTTTCCACTGGCTACGACTGTTGATGAAAAAAAGCGAATGTGTAAGCGTTTTTGCCAGTCTTTCATCCTTGAATATTTCGATCATCGGTCAAGTTCAACAGCAAGTGGCAATCTGTACGAGACTGGAACCAACACCCTTATCCCCCGGGACCACATATCACGCATATATGTTATTCACCATTATCGATAGAAGAAAAGATGTTAACCTTTCGTTCAATCTCCCCAGTCACGGATGTAAATCATTAGAATGTATAAGACATGCGGAAAATAACCATAATGGAAACGGTCAACGATTGAGTTTACCTTACACAAGGACTGTCATAATTTCCAGACCAGACAAACTACACAAGTCGACATTTTATGTAACCAGAGCCCGACGGTGAGTATGTATTACCGTTGCCTCGGAGAACGTAAACAATTTGGCATTCTGAACGCTCAGTAATATTTAAAACGAGCTGGCAAATTCATGGTTCTGACCTGTTTCCCTGATATGCTTTACGATGGATGATGCTGGACGCCTTGTTGCTACTGCCTGTTAAGTCATTGCGGCAATCAACCATTCATGAGGCCCTTCGGCAGAATAACAAGGATGACCAATTGCAAAAAAGATAAAATGTAATGTGAAGTGGACCTTTCCAGAAAAGTGAAATCCTCTGAACAGGGAGAAACTTCTTTTGATCCCGAGTTATAATCGGAATCATGAGTTACAATTTGTTTCGTGGTTAGCTGTTGCTTCTGCACTAGTTTAACTATCCCAAATTGTTGAATAATAGAGTTTGAATGAATAACTAGTGAGTGTATTAAGCAAAACCGTTATGAAATCGGCTTGCTGAAAGATTGTTGAAGGCAGCAGTATGCTTGGAGCAAAGCTACATGAATTATTTAAATAAAATTTACCGACGTCATCCGACGTTGTATCGAAGGTAAGGGCATCCATTTGAATTGAGCTACAGTGAAGACGGTCAATACACTTACCGTTGAGATACATATTTGTAGCTGCTGTTATTTTTTAATTTGGAAGGTACCACTGGACTCGAATTGTGCAATTGTAAAGCTGGTCGTTAGTGCACATCCATGTCCGAAACGTAGTTTGCATCCGAGCCATTGTCCGTGAGACTAGCGCGTTAACCACAATCCCAGCAAACTCAAAAATAAAAGTGAACAATTAAGGTTGTTGAATCATTCTGAGAAGAGAGTAAAATTATGCTTCCGTCAATCAAATCGGTAACCACTTGTTCAGCTACCTCTCAGTCAGGCGGAAGTCATTGGTCAACTGATCATGGCTTAACCTATTGACAAATGTTCATAGCTGATGAGTAGTAGGGGTTTTTGGTTTTTACATAGATTGAACCTCACCCACAATCGATCGCAGCTATCGCATTTCCATAGACTTTCCACTCGGCTCCCTTAGAAAAGAAGCACATTAGTACTTCCGATTCATGCATTTTCCAGGAAGAATTTGACCGATGTATCAGTCTGAATTCAGTCTGTAAATGCAAAATCTACGAACAACTTGCAGTTCATCTTGTTGCATCCCGTAAGCTGAACAACGGTTATTAATGAAGCTCGTGTATCGTAACGAGTGGACTATGCAATTGTTGCATCCTGAATGTAAGAAACAGATACGGTTATATAGCAATATTTGGTTTTATTATGGAGAACAAACGTACGTGAAATGTGTAAGCAACAACAAGCGACACGACTGTACGGTGAGAGGGTAGACTGTAACGCACAATCGTCGGTAAATGAAAAACTACACGTTCAGTCAGAAAGGTCACATTTCGCGGTGCAGTGTTATGAACGGTGAATCATGCATATGGGCCCGCTAAACGGAAGAGCTCACTTAAAAAGAGACAACACACCACGACCGATCGCCATCATTTACGTGACAATCACTTATTCTTCTTCAAGTATGGTTGGTTAATTTCCCTTATACTTTGGATTAAAATTGGGTTATTTCGGAAAGCACTTTTTCATTCGACCAATGATTGGAAAGCTCCTCCTCCTACTACTTCATTGGAGAAGGACAGACTTAGTTTTTCAAGAGTTCTAGGAGAAAGTGTATTCGTTTCCTAATTGCGGATGAACTTTCGCCGTCTGAATTCACGCGGCTTCCCTGTGTACAGCTGCGTTGACTGACAGAATGACCAGTCATGGCAACCGAGCGAAGGCCGAATGAAAAACAGCAAGTCGAAAACATCTGTTGGATTCCTACAAAACCAGGTTGTTAGTAAGCGAGATAAGCAAGCCGTAAAACCGCAATGCCAAAGTAATCAATAACCATATATGAAAGGGGATATAAGAAACAACTTGCACTGAGTGTTAATAATTTTCACTTGAACGGGGGTCAAAAGCCATTTGATTGAGTGCTTACATTGCAATCTCCCTTGTTACAACTAAGGTTTAAAGGAACGTTATTGCAATCGGTTATTTGTAGTTGATGTGAGAAGGTCTACAAGTCAGTAGCCATTTTTTATGATGACCTCAGTGGATCAAAAGTTAACTCGTCTCTCAAGTGTCAATAGTTAATTCAGAATCGACCTGCGCCTGCAAGGAGTTTCTTGGTATCCTTAGTTTTGACGAACTGACTTATAGTAATATCGTCTAGGAGACGAATCAGAAACTGCCGTCTTGTTGTAAATAAAGACTTTACACATTAATGAAAAGTAAGCTTTCGCGTGAAGTCGTCCAAGGATTCTTTCTACCAAATGCCGCGTCACTTATGCCTGTTGTGTGACTGCACAACTTGGTGGCTTTCATTCACGTAGGAAGCACATAATGATACTTTCTTTTGGACTAAACTCCCTTTTTCTCAAAGGATTATGAGTACGCTCGTCACCTACATCTTGCTCAATTTACCTCATATCGATAGAGGCAGTGGATCGCACTGGGCTTCTGGTCTTAGGTTTTGTTCGGAAGTCTCTTAATAATGTAAACAGTGCTTTGTGACGTCGCATAGCGTATTTTCAAACCGGCCTGATACTTCTAGTCTGTTATGGAATTTTCCACGACTTTATTCTATGGCTACTCACTTGTTACTATTATATATACTGAATCTACATAATTTTCGGTTCACACGCTCATGCTCATACCTTGGAAATAGAGCGAAATATCGGAAACCGTAATACCACTTTAAGGTTATTACACATACCTATGGTAAAACAGTGACTCGACGTTTTGCGTGCCACAATTGATCTGTAAAAATCTTTGAGTACAGAAGAGGTTTTCAAAAATCTTGGTAAATTGAAGTTGCAGGCGCGAAATTGAAATTCTAGGAAATGACTGTTATTGAGTTAACTTTTGGTCCACAGGCAAAATGTCATCGAGTACTGTTGTAGACAGAAAGAGAAGGTGTTTCACACAGATAGAATGGATACAAAAATAAATACGTTTAACGCACGTGAAGTGTCCGTTAGTAACTTGACATTGAGTGTAATAAAAGCAAGCAAACCTACCATTCAACCTTGATAATTTTCTCTTTATTCGTCTAATACTTATATGTATATGGCAACAGTATTTTCTCTTGTAAAGACCACCCTACTGGAAAGCAAAAACACTGTTTTGTTGGGAAAAGGTGGTTAGTTCCAGGGACCTATATCTTCATTATGTTACCAACACGAAAGCTTGTCCGGCTGTTTTTGTTCTTCTATCGATAAACTACTTAGTTTCGAGCACTGTCAAGTTTGAAAGGTCTTCACGTCAATGCTTATTATCATGTTACATGAAGGCCACTGACCACCCCGTTCCTACTCAGAAGTATCCAATCTGGACTGATGTCTTTAATCCTAGATTACCCCCGGCTCCTGTTGTAGTCAATTTTCATCTAACAAGACATTTTGACTTGTGTGAAGCAATGGAGTACACGGCTTGAGATTTAGAACTAGGCACTTCTTATGGTTGACTGTTGGAGTCTTCCAATGACAGATGATATACCTGTCCGCGTTGATGCTCCATGGCTAATGTTTACTCGTAACTACCGCTCAAGAATTGACCACACTTGGGTTATACTTCAGAAAACACGTTTCGATGAAATTGCTGTGTACAGTCAGTTAAAAATGTTTAATTCAAAGACCTATCTAAAATATCTACCCAGAAGACTCTTGTGAAAACAACCCAACATGTTTCTGGTGTTACCACGTTAGTTTGTGCCAACTTCTGAATACTTAGTGTACTGTGTGGCCACAAGAATAAAAGGGTACTTTAGCTTCCCGTGAAGGCCAGTATTCCACCAACCTACAACAACTATAATCCAGTTGTTTTGTTCACTGGCGGAAACATAATCCTGACACCTAAATTCTTGTGAGATATTTCTACGAAAGTACCACCCGTATTTTCACTCGTTCCACTATCAATTTCAAACGAACATTTAACTCATCATCCACGCATTCCTGTTTTCCAAATACCGCGCACGTCGCATCGCACGATCTTTGGTCTTTTCGAAGGTAATAGCATGTGGAAAACTAGATGACTCATGGTATGTCCTTTTCCAGTCTCCATCCGCCTAAGGTTACCTGCATGAAGTTTCCCAGTATCTTCAGCATTAGGTTTACTAAACCTTCTGTTGTTGGTGTAGTCTTCGATCGATATTTTAAGATAACGCTACACATATCCTTATTTGCTCCGTCAAGTCGGGTTCGTTAACAGTTCAGTATCTTTCTTTCGTTGTTGACATCACTATACAAATGAATCCTTGTCACACACAATGCTTCTGTGACAGTCACTTTTTCTATGCCCTGATATTCACTCCATTTCGTATTAACCTGACTGATTCACCTTTCTGAACCGATTAAATAACCTTTGTTTTGTGTGACATCGAGAGAAAACACTTCTCTAAACAAGTATGGTTTTCAGTTGATCAAACATTTGGTCACGTATTTGACATTCCTATCGACCGTGTTTCTCCCTTACAAGCAGCTTAGATGGATAACTGAACTGAGTGTCGTAGTTACTCATTGCATACGCAACTCAGATAACTAGGAGAGTATTCGTACCAATGTAGCCTTAACAGGGAATACGTCCATTTGGTTGGATGGTAAACATTTCGAAAGATAACAAAAGTTGACTTCTTAACTCCAAACTCTTTGTTCGAAGGAAGAGGAGGTAAAAAACAATTGTCTGTATGGGTGTGTGTATACATATAAAACCATGACTAAAACCCTCCGAGCAAAAGGAAATGTTGGTTCCGCTAATGAAATCTCACAAGTGGAGAAACGTTATTTTGGCTAATTTCAATGTATGGAATTGGGTTTTTATCCGTTGCGATTGTGTTTGTCCACTGAACAGTTGACGCTCATATCGGATTTAATGTCCCTATACCTTCTATTTTATCTTAAATGTAGGATTTATGCGTTTGTGCGGCGTGTGAATGTATACTTTAGATTAGACGTGGTCATGCAATGAGAATTTGTTTTCAGCGCCTAACACGCGGTGATTGGTTGGTTTGTGACATTCATTTCCATAATTCAGACTTGACGATTCTCCTCGTCCATGCAGGTTAAAGGCCCGTTAATAAGAACTGGATTTTTAAAAATGATTCGTCTTATGTTACATTATGCGCCGATCATCTTATCCATGATGAATCTTAATCACTCTTCTTTGTCATTGCTCCTCCCGATGCTACATGCTAAACAACGAATTAAAACCATTTACTGATGAACCGAAATGTGAAGAACTAGAAGTTGAGGGGCACTGTATGTTTAGCTGCTAGAATGTGACATAAGCTTAAGCAATTTTACGCTGACGGCAATGTCGCCCATTCACTCCCCCGAGTGATGAACCACCACATGGTTGATACTAACGTTTGACGCCGTAATTTCTACAAAAGAATAGTCATGTTTGAAGTAGAATGTCTTCGCACCACCAGTGATTTGCTTATCTATGCAGTACTGGTGATTACTTGCCCCGGTGACACAATCTGAGTGGAGTTAAGAATACACAATGATGTGCAGCCCGTGACTTTGCCTAAGGGTATACATTGATTTGAATCACCTATTACCTAATTTGATTTGCCCAGCTTCCTTGCTGAGGTCCGCAATACGCCGGCTGTTGTTGGCTTTATAGACGATGAGTAAGTGTCACAGGCCATAGAGATGGCAAAAGGAACGTTACTGTACCTCTTGTTGTTGCTGCATTCGTCAAGATGACATTTGTCGTATAAGACAGCTTGGCTAATTGCATTGTGTCTTACGCTTGTAAAGCTCACTTCTCGGTATATGTTCAGTTCGAGGGAGAATAAAACTTGTAATGCACAGCACTATTCACACCTATCAATCAAAATGGCGACATCAAAATAATCATCGTCTCAAGAATTGTGGTCTTTATGAATCCTTCTGGTTTTCATTTGTAATTACTCACTGTATAATACCGATTTTATCGTCCTAACAAAACATTCTGATTAACGACTCCACTTGTTGTTATTCGTCTAACACACCAATCTTATAAGTACTGCTCAACAATGTTGCTGGAACCGCATATACAGAGAGAAGGTTGAGAGCTAGATTGTCAGAGATAATGATCACTCCTGGAGATTTGCGCCAAGCAAAATGTATCAGTGTGCCACTTCATCGTGCTTGTTTTAAAATATTCGAAAACAGAATCATTTCAATGAAAGAAGCTTTATAGTTTACAATACGCTATCAAGAATCTGTTTTAATTCTTACATGAAAGATATCAGGTGACATAGGGCTTCTGGAATTTTTGCTATAATACCACCGGTTTGTCAAAATGACGCTTCCAAATCCCAGTTAAGAACGTTTTAGGAAAAACTTTGAGCACTCCAAGAAAATTGGGGTAGGCGAACGAGGAAACGTTCAGGCAGAAAGTAACTCTTAAAAATTTGTAATCGCATTCATGGACACTGGGAAAAATAAATATTTAACACCAATACAGTACATTATTTTTAAACACAAAAACGTATTGACCGATAAATTACCAACTTCAGAAGGAGGTTGACACTCTATGTTGACAGAATTTGGCGGGAAACGTGGGGAAGTTCATTTACCCATCTAACAAACTTTGGATGAGTTGAATTGTTGAGTATCAAATCAAACGTTAACGGAAATCCAACTCTGCATTTTCGACCTACTACTTAGTTGATAACTCATACACCGAACAAAGGCTCGCAGTTCTTGTTGCTGGTTGAATTCAACACGAATATTCTGAAGGTGAATTACTGTATGTTTGACAGCACTGTTACATCGATGGCTGGTTACATCTCTTGTCCGTAGTTATTTGGTGCTGGACTACTTGAGCGGTTTATACGAGACCTTTTTTATAAACAAGGAACTGATTAACAATTAACTGTCATTGTTGTCAGATGACACGGTTTTCACATTGAATTTTCTTAATGTTTGTTCGGTGGATTTGAGTACGTTAATCATTGACTTTCTGATGTATAAAAGCATTTAATCAAAAACGTTCATTGCTAAACATTTATAATTTATTAGCTCGGTTCGAGTCTCAATTTAAACACAGTAATAAGTTGGGTTGGTACCCACGTGATATCAATGACTACGCTTGAAGGCAAGTTGAGAACGTGATTGTACTGTTTGAACTTAATGCTTCCTACCAAACTTATATGAATACGGTAGACGCAAGCGCTCGAATTTCCCCCTATTCTCGTTGCATAGCAGACGCTATAAATAGGCCAGTACAAAATTACAGCGACTCACTATCAGTTAGTCTTTTCTGTAACTTGCCATTTTCATGGGAGCATAATTAATTTTAGGTCAGTCTGCAGAACATGAGATTTTCTATTTGTCATTATACCACTGTGGTAATCCCACAACCTCTGAGGCATTAGTAGTCATCGCAATGTGGGGAACAGGCTTTTTAATTTAACTGATATTTTCACGAGAGAGATGGCGGTTTAGTGTAGTCATTTGATTTAACTTGCCAGGAATCTGTTTTGGATAAGTCTTCATTAGATGATCTTACAGAAAGTTTCCATGCTTCATAATTTTGTTCCTATATTTGAGTAACTTTACTAAAATTTAAAATAGCAGAAGCCAGCACTGAAAAATAAAGTTTAGTATAACTGCGGTTTTTTCATCCTTCAGTTTATGGATCGAAGTCATACCGTTTTTTCTATAGTGTACTCTCAATTCGCTTTATCATTTCTGGTTTTTCTTTGATCTCTACTATATTTTAGACAAAACAGATCGCAAGCAATTTTTCGAGATAAAAAAATACAGTGCAACATGTAGACAGTTGTATGTCTGCGTCATACACACTTTCAAAGATTCTGTTGAGTAGGTATGAATAACGTAACACGTAAACGTTCAGACACAAACATTTGAACATAATTCACAGGCTGCCCGATTTGCTAAAGAGGGCTGGCAAAGCCTGTGCCGAGAGCAACAGTTGAGACAATGTGGATGAGCTCTGGTTAAAATCAAACTTCATCTACGGTATTTCTCTTCAATGTTTTTGAATGCTAATATAAGATGTAAGCGTTTTGTTTAAAACATCCACACACGGTTAACCAACCAGCAACGATAAGTGTATCACGTAATGGGTGTGCACAAATAAAATTTCAAAGTCACTGTTCATCTGTTGTTGATATTTTACGTAAATTTTCCGGCATCATGCTAAACCTTCGCCAAAATCACAAGGACGCAGACAATAACAATCGCAAACAATAATTCTCTCTCTGTCCGAAACGTTTGATTGGTGGACGATGTCAATTTGCCGAATTCGGTACAAATAGCCTTGACGTGTCCGGACATTGAACGCGAAGTTCAGACGACTCAAAAAGTACAATGAATAATTGTTACAAAGTAACGAATTGATTTTTACGGAGTAGAATAAACTGAATTTATTGCTGCATCTAAACCGACTATTGTCAAAAATGTTATTTTGGTTGTCATGGTTTTTGGTCTACACAAAATACGGTAAGATGGAATGAATGGATAAATTTGTTAAACCAAGCTGGCAAAAGAGGTGACCTAACAATGGTATTGATAAAAACCTGGTCGTGCTTGTTATACTCGTTCTACGTCTGTCAGGTAAGTGAACATCTTATGGGCAATATGTCACAAAACATGGAGCTTACTACACTTAACAGCAGCCTCATTTCAGCAAAATCGAACGTTGATTACTCTCGCATCTGTGGTTGCAAGCTGTGGATATATTCATGAGTATCAGATACTTCACAGCGCCGACCTGTAACGGAGTTTCACCATCATAATGATACTCGACCAAAATGAGTGCAAACGATTAATGTTTAAATGCTGCATTGTTTTGTCAGTGTATAATGGATTGCTGTGTGGGACACTTACCTACGCCAACTAAACACAGGCTGATACACCTCACTCATTTCACCATCGACTTCTTTGCACACAAAGTAGCAGTTTCTGTTTTAATACTTTCCACATAAAACTTAATTTTGTTTCAAACTGCCATCCTATTTACTGATGAGTAGTCGGGGATTTGGTTAATTTCAAGTTGAACATCACTCACAACTGATTGCAACTGTCACATTCCCATAGACATCCCAATCGGTCCGTTTCGAAAAAGAGCACTATTTTCGAGTTTCGCTCTCGTTAGAGATCGTCAGTAGTGCATATCCTTGCCACTGCCAGGACTAGAACTCCTGTCATGCTGTTCAAGAGGCAACCTTGTTGACCACTGAGCCGTTCACTTCACATTAAGCATAACCGAATTATCATATGTGAACGCTCAACCACTTGTACTTGTGAGTGGAAAGTCTGTTAAAATGCGACAGCTGTGATACATTGTGAGTGATGTTCAACTTAAACTTAACCAAATCCCCGACTACTCATCAGTAATCTAAAATATCGCCTAGCATGTTTAATGAGATCGGAGATTTCGACCTGTCTAGATAGTCCTGATCGCCGGGTTATCGATCTGAATTAACAGACAGTAGCTGTGTCTCCAATCGAGACGATCTTGCCATCCTATTTCTCCAGTCTTCTGAATGTTGCGAAATGATACTATATTCATCAAGTCTTTTCGACCGTTCCAGCACCTTTGATATCACTGCCATATAGGATATGCTTATATGGATATCACACTGTCGTAATGTTAGCGGTTGGACTGGAACGTGGGTACGACTGCCTGTACTGATCAACTGGAATGGCAGAAACACCTGAAGTCAACTGATAACACGCAAACATGTATTCATACAGCACTACTTGAATAGCGCAATTTAGTCTTGTTTTGCGTTTGTCGATTATTCCTAGATAACACCTCTATGAAAACTTCGGTCATAAACCTGTCAAGAATATGGACCTACAGATGCATTTGTGCAGAGAAGACAGAAAATGTTTTTTGTACAGTGTATTTCTCGAGCACATTTCGCTGCATCCCATTAAGTACACACTGCAGTCTACAGGTTGATATAGCAAAGTTCATTGAGCATTGCGAAGCTATACAACAGAATCAACAAACACACAAACACATCCATACACACCAGTTGGTACCGACGAGCAGGTCTTCTATTTGTTAATTACTACCGTCTCCGCGAACCGGTGAAGCCTTCGATTTTCGTTGCGTAGCGCATCCGAAACGCCTTCTCAAGGTTTAATTGATGTCAACAAGTCAACAGGTGTCGGGCGATCGATGACGTTTGTTCCTTGTGACTTGTCACCTTCTGACTTGAGTCCAGTATTGTGATATCCATGTGCATTTTGCGAACCCAAACTGGAATGTGTTCGTTGACCCGATTAAGCAACTGCCGCTCCGTTCTGCCTATGTAAATAGCCCGGCACTCACACGAGAGTTCATATATGATGTGAAATTTCGCGTTGATTGTAAAGATTCCACTCTCACGGCCAGCGCTGTAGTGGATTGGGACTACAAAGTTAATGCTAGGTCGGTTCGCGCGAGCAATCGGTAGATGTGCCAGATAAACTGTTCCTCACTAATTACTCTGGTACTTGAAGATTGTGTTAACTCTTGTTTCTATTCAAACCTGAATACCCCATCAGGTTGAACAACGATTTCGGATTGAACACTAGAAAACACGAAAATGAGAGTCTGTTTCACTCCCTGAATCAAATACGAATGAGGAATTCGTTTACATCTAACAGAGCTAAACCGTCCAATTTGAAGCTACCATTCCTTTCATTTGATTACCACTTTGGCTACATTCCGATTATTTTTACCCTAATGGTATAAGTCGTTATGTCAGGGCTTTGTTCTCTCGATACTAATTAGGCTATGAAATAGCATTTTCTCCGCATGGCTAATATTTTCACATTTGATCGTATTTCATTTCTGTTTAGATGAGTTGTTTGTGTAGTACGTTCCCGCTATGAATAGTTTTGTCTCGTGTCAGCTAGTAATTCTGTAAAAAGTAAGTCTACATTTCTCAAGTGTTCCGCTTCCGTCGTTTGTTCCTAACAAGACCTTACAATATACCTTCTTTTATTAACTATTTTCAACTCTTTTCAAAGCAGCGGTCCATCATTTTATAAACACACTGAAATCACGTGATTTATAGACTGCGATAATAGTTTTCGTCAGTTGTGAAGTCACGTATTATATGTGAAACAAACGAAATCAGGTGTGTTGGAATAGAAATCGCCTAGTTGAGGAAATTTGCAAAATAACATTGTACACATTCTCAACAATGGATCGCATTCACGTTTATTTTTCAACTTTATTTCATTAGCAGTAACGGGATTTCTAACGGAAAGATCACCGGGTTACAGAATTTGACTTACCTTCCCTTAGCTTTCTGAGGTTTAGTGAGTTAACGTATCTGAAAGTGTATCCGGTTTATAGACGAACAACTTCCAGGTATTTTACCATTTCCAGTTTGCTGATGAAATTAAATATACGGAAAACGCAAATTCACCGTTTACCAATCAAACATGCTCGACGTTAGCATGGTAAAACCAGACTGACGTACTATTCACTATTTCAGCATAACACATCAAAATACTTGTATCTATTTTACATTCTTAGTTCAACTGGACTTTTATTTGACTACATCAAATGAAAGACCGATCTAAGTAATCCAATCCTAGAATTCAAAACAGACTATTGACTCAGTACTTCATGATAAGCTACATGTGGATGTAATCAAATATAACACACAGAATGTAAGGATGTACAAAACAAACGTTGATGTAGGAGCGTGTGTGTGTAAAGAATAAATTGGCACTGTCTGTTGTGTCCCAAGAAGGTGACCAACTTCAAGAAGTAATACTAAACACCTACTTTATCGTTGGTTTCCCTGAATGATATTTGTTCTACGATTGCAAAACGATCATACCGCTGCATATACATTACGCTGTTTCTGAGAAACTGTTGAACGCCGCTGATACACACAACTGACCACGTCAGCAATAAAATGATAGCGTCGCCAATGTGAAATTATGGAGTCCAGTCGTTCTGCCGTCACATTATATTGAAAGCTAATTATTAAAACTCGTCTGCTCACAGGCGTTAGACCAGCACTGATGTTTATTCGCCAATGTCATTGACACGTTCGCCAAATAATGTGACCACTGTATGGTGTACGTATTCTTGATGCTGATCACTTGTAAGTAGTTTGAACAAACAAATGTAATTAGTAATAGAATATGACTGTGTTGTGTTACTTGTGGTTAGTCTACCGGACGTCCTGTCAAGTTGATCAGCGGAACGAAGCAAATGTGAACACGACCGTCTACTTTGCACACTATTTTTTTTAATACGCTGCGCAGGACGACTATGTTAGCTAAGACAATTCGCATGCAAGGCTTCGAGGATTTCACCCCTTAATTAGTAGTCAATTTGGCGTTCTCATTAACTGTTTTCATGGTTATATTTTAGTCATTTTTACGAAAATTTTCCATCCCCATTGATTGCATGAAAATCTTCCTTTTGGTCGGTACACAAATTATTTTATTTCCTAATGTTTCAACGAGGCTTCACTCAGCTCTGTAATATCTGTCGCGCTCGTCATCGAGGGTAATCAGCTCTAACCTCTGTAAGCGAGTGAGCTGAACTGGTACACAAACTATCAATTATGTTTTTTCTGAATAATAGGAGAAAACAAAATACCAGTGAAATGTTCGGAAATTTGGAAATTGGGCCACTTACTTACTACAGTAATAGGCGAATATTGCTGGACGTCTGGACGGGATAATTTGGTTATGTATATAATGGGAAGAGTAGCATGGTGATCAGCATCTACACCTCACGAGAAAGTCGGTCGGATTGAAGTGCTGATTGTTAACAGGAGAAACACGACTGAACCTGATCGGCCCACTTTTCTCAATCAGGCAAGTGACTCAGAAGAGACGTGAAACTTGTAGAACACTTAGCTTTACGTTGAAAAAGTAACCTAATAGATTTGGTTACACGGTGACTCCTGTTCGTGTGCTGATCTGGTCAACGATGAGTATCTTTAAAGTCCAACGAAAACCATTTTCAAGCCTGGGGCATATTCTTATTGGAGCGGTTATCAATTAAATTTCGTTCTCGTTTAAAGGAAACGAACATTTCTGAGTGGCGTTTCTGGAAAACCCATTTATAGTTTTAAGTAACATAATTGCCTTAGATCTATCGCCATATTTTGCTGGCGCCATTTAGTAAAACCGGATAGACTACAACGAAGCAATAGTAATTGGCATTTTCTGTTAACACCTTGTGATTACGTCAGGTTGAGTTCAAAACCTGCATATTCGTTACGAATTAATTTACACCGCAATATAATTACATTGATCTAGAACGTGGTGAGGTTTAACGGGCATTTTTAAATGCCTCCATTTGAATCAATTTGCTAGCATGGCAGCTTTTATTGGAACATACCGGAAATCTGGAAGGTTATATCTGCACACCTCAGAAAGTATGTTAATTTAATACTCATAACCAGCAAATACGGATTTGCATAAAATAATATGATGTACTCATGCAACATCCATCTCAGGATTGACTGGCAACTGTGTGTTCAAGATGGGTGCAAGTCAAGGTAGTCAAACATCGCTGTCTCCGTGGCTTTTGTCTGCAATACCGTATATTTTGAAGTGTTAACTAGAACCAGTAGATCGGTCGATCACCCGTTTCATCATGGTAGGTATGCAATCTTGAATAAATTTTGATCAATCATTCGGCCTCCTTAGCAAAAGGTGAGTCTGACGGAGGTAACTCAATACCATTAAGATAGTGCTCCTGCTTATATTTTAAGCAGAGTAACGTATATAAAGATCGATACAGCTTGTTGCAGCTCATGTCTTGTACACATTTTCGTGGAATAACTAATTATCACATATTCCCCCGAAACTTGTTTGTCCACAGATGTATCGCCAAACACATATAATGAGTTACTTGGCTATTGCTTTCATTGGTTTTGTCAACCGAACCAGAAGATTCATAGTGTCCAAAATTGCTATTATACTTCTAAATATTCTGAGAACAGCCAAACAATTTTTCCAGTGCACGGTTTCTGTGAGTGATCTTCCGTCCTAACTATACGGGAACGTCGGTTAGATTCACTGCTTCGAGCTGTATAATGATTTTGTCTACTCGCATGGGTATTTTGTGAATCATTTCGTTTTGGCACGTGATCGAATAACGTTAATAATAATCTGGTTAATATCGTACTTACTCTGTAAATAAAGTGGCTCTTTTGGTGTAAATCATTTATTGCATGAATTTGTCATATGGAAGCGGTCCGCTGCGTACGCCTTGCTCATCAAATTCGTTCATCTCATGACTATTCTGAGTCAACTAATTTGTAGTTATGCAGTCAAGTTATAGTGTATTGTTTCATAGATTTTGAAATCATACATGGTCACGACTGAATCGCCTGAGGGTGTTAAAACATAACTTGATCAGCCGACAATACAAATCTCCTAACCGCCGCACTTAACTATTCTCACATGTCGTTAACAGGGCATGCGTGACAGAATTTTGTTTCAGTGTGTTGGTTGCTGAATTGAATTCATTCGGCAGCTTTATAGAATCTTCCATTTATTTAGTTCCAATCAAATTCTGTTTTCACCCAAAAACCCTCTAACATAAAGGCAAAAAGGCACAACTGGAGATCTTTGCTTATTTGTGTAAGACACATGAATCTCTGAATCAGTGCACGTGTCGTCATAAATAATTTTAAGTTTAATCACTCCAATGTTCTCATTTGAATCCGGGGTTTATCGTTATGTTTATGTGAACCGGGATTGAGATCCAAAGTAAATCAAGTTTCGCTGTATGTTTTCTCACGTAATAGACTGTCAAATAATAAACTGGAAAGCACTAACGTTTTCAGTGCAAAACTACCATGTTTAAGCAAGTATGCTCGGATTGGAACTTCTGTGTTCGGCTAGAGATAGAAATGCGAGCCATAATTCATGATATGGTGCTTACAGCTTCACAAGTTTGAATCACTTCAGTCCACACAATAATTTGAAAATATAAAACTTTGACTCCGGAAAGACTATTTGCTACACTATTTGAGTCAATGAAAGCTTATCAGTACTCGTGAAGCATCGCAGAATTAAACCAGTCGTTCTCGAAAATAAGTAACGGACTCCGGTTTTACTTTTGTTACAGCTCATTGGTCGTGCAGGTTCTTGCAACGACTAGCTAATGAACTCTGACCACGTCCTCAAAAAGTAACCAGAATGATCATCACAGTCTTCTCACATTAGACGCGACTTGATCAAATCAAGTGAACCGCTAATTTTAACAGTCTTGATTGGTGCTAAAATGAAACTCTCAGTCAACTGCATTTTGTGTGGTTAGTTGAAAAGTTTACTTACATGCCAGGGCAGAATGCTGTTGAATGATCCAAACGTTTTCGTTGAAATTGTTTGAATAATAATATTTGAGCATTCTTATCTCTCTCGCTCTTCGGTGCTCGTATTAGGATTGCCATTAAAGCCAGCTACTTGGAGTAAAGTGGGACCAAAATTAACATTTCTGTACCCACACTTCTTTGTGGTGTATACAATAGCGTTATGATTAATCTCCTGGTCTTACAAGCATGAGGGTCAAAAGCGAATTTCGATCCAGACGAGCACATGCACTACTACTGAGATTAAATAAGAGGTAAACTCAAGTTTAGCGCTTTCTTTCAAAAAGAGCTGGCCGATAGGAATACTTGAATGCGGAGGCTGCGATCATGTGTAGTTGATGTTCAGTTTGAGATAACCTAAATCCTCGAACTTCTAGTACAGCTGCGTGAAATTACCCACATCAATCCAATGGTCAATGAGCAATAGCACACTCCGGGGAAATACTTCCAAGTTTATTTATTTATAAGCAAAAGATCAGTAACAACAGAAAACGGCTGCATTAAAAGAGCTGTCCATAGAAGACTCACATGGTTCGGTCAAGACCTAAACTTTAGTAATTACATACCGGTCTATCACAAGCGCACACTATTGAATACACGTTTCACACATGCAATACCAATCTGTACACAAGACAGTCTTGCGGAGGAATTAGATTTGATTACGTCTCATGAACAGCATGTCCGTGGTTCAAGTCCCGGCAGTGGCGATGATATGCACTACTGACGAGCTCTAATGAGAGCGAAACTCGAGTCTAGTGCTTCATTTCGAAAGGGGCCGACTGGAAAGTCTATGGGGATGCGACAGCTGCGATCAATTGTGGGTGATGTTCAACTTGAAACCTAATGGGTATCCAGAAAAGGTTCACAGAAAGGTGTACTAGACCGAAACGACTATTTAAACAGGTGGTCACTGTGAGAATAAAGAAGGTTTACATAGAATTGCCTTTTAAAGGTGACTACAGTATACTTCAAATAACGCAAAGACTGATGAATCTGATTAAACAGACAATTAACACAATGGAACTTTGTGCACTGGCTCGGACACGGAAGTTGCCTGTGCCTTCAGTCAGAGGATGTCAGCCTGTCCGTGCCACCTCAAACTGTGTATACCAATTCACGTGTAACTGCAAACAAAGTTACACAGGCAAAACCGAGGGCTGCTTGATCTCCAAAGTGAAGGAACATCTGTCTAAATGAGTGCACAGCTCTATTGCAGAAGAGTGGCAAGGTCGTTGAAACACGCAAGCAACCAGTATCCGCAGTCCCAAGGCACATTCCGACCACTGGTCACCACATCGACCCAGATGGTGCATTGAGAACCCTGCCACTTTACTCCAGTATGAAATTCATATTGTTTGCTGAGGCTGTCGCGATCAGTCGACTGAAGCAGACCCTGTGTGCTCAGAAACACTTGTTCGTGAGCTTGACACTCTCGTGGACATAATGAAATTTCCTAATCCATCACACACAAATGGAGCTTGATCAGAACTCTATTTCATAAGGCTAGGCGTATCTGCACAACCGATAAGCTCCAGATGAAACATGAAACGTTGAGAAAAACGTTGCTGCCTAACGGATATCCTGTAAAGTGCATAGAAATTCACAGTAGGGTGACCAAATACAATGAGCCAGTACAAACAGCCCAAAAGAGAAATATATTCTTATTTTTGCAATTCAAAGGTGATCATCTGGCAAATGATATCAAGCACAAATTTTAAAGTGCCCCATCCCATACGTCTGAAGCTGCCCAATTACGCTTGACTCAAACCATCAACGGACCCGTTCTACACAAACGCGAATGCAGTTTGTCTGACCACTCTGTCTCTCACGTTGTTTATGAGTCCACTTGCAGTTGCGGTGACGTTTATATAGGCAGAACAGACCGACAGCTATCTCAACAAGTGGCAAAACACGTCCCAAACTGGGTGAAACAACTCATGACACAATAATCTGTAATCGGTGAATCCGTTACTCGAAGCCCGGCATCATCGACTGCCAGACACCTCATGACAACAGGTCACCAGGTTGACCTACCTAGATCATTCAAAATATTGTTACGTCAACAGAACCCGAAGTTACTGGCCTTCAGCGAAGCCATGTTGATCAGACCTCACCAGCCGGCACTATGTACGGAAAAGTGGTTGAAGCAACATATAGTGTTGTCATGGTGATGTCATAATACGTGACTATATGCGTGTCCACACCCTGTCTATCTCTAATTGTCCATCATAGATAACTTGCATATTTTACGTTTGCGACCGATGAGAGTAAACGAAATGTTAACGTATTGCAACATATGTTTTCTTTCTGTATTGATGAAACCATTAAAGGGAACCCAGTGCTTCAGACTGATCCATCGGTTAACTATCCATCCTAATCCCCGCAACTGTTTGATATAAAAAGGACCGTTTTACGTTATTGTAAGTTTAGTGCTGGAAAGTCAATAATAAATGCATGCATCTTTCAGTTTTTGCGTTCTAAAGGTTTTGTTCAAACAAGAGTCTACAAAAATTAGTTGCAATTGGGAGAATCCTAAGAGTACAACAGAAATCAGTTAGGTTGCTGCGAATCATAAATCAAACCAATGGAAGCTCGCTGGATGAAGCTGTGTGAGTGTTAGGGTCTAAAATTCTCTCCAACTACTGTGTATCGTTTATGTCACGTGATTTTGTTAAGGCATTTTGTGCTGAGTATTTGTCTCCTCTTTTAAGACGTTTCGTATTGTGTGCACATGCAAAAAAACCTTCTGGATTTCTGTTTGACGGTTTTCGTGATCAGTAACAATCAAACTATGAGCAAGGTAATGTGTCGAAGACAATGACATTAATGTGGCTGACAAAGTTGGAACTGCTGCCATGTGTAAGGTGTTGACTGCTAGGCTCTGCGTCAAGATGCGATTGAATGAACGTAATCGCTTTTACAGTTCACGTTATCCTCTGAATAAAAGAGTAAACGTTAGTAACAACAGAACAAATTACAGTTCAGAATGCAGCATCGTAGGTGGATAATTCGTCTGAAAAATGCATGACAAATTGAGCAAACTGATTGATGAATAGATATGGATAAGTGCATCGGGGATATGGAGAAACCTTTCAGTCACGTATCGGGAAACTTGCTCAAATTTATGAAATATGTACTTCTCATTTGGAGAAAAAAGGATGTTCATGGGTTAGGCATAGTTTACATAAGTAGTGTGCACATGCTTTTGTTTCAAACATACGTACCCAGTTTAAATAGTCGACTGAAGCAAATAACCTTACCCCGATTCCGTTATTTCCTCACGATGTGTAGCACTTTTCGTCAGGATGGGAAGATATTCTCAAGGCCTTAGAAAAATTGAAAATTAACCCCGCAAAGCAAATCCCGATCTACAACTTACATGATAATGATAAAAGGTGTATGATAATTATCGACCAGTACTTTGAAACTTACAAAGTGCTACCACTGAGAAGTTGATAGGACGTTTATTGTGATTCAGTTTATCTTCATCCATTGGGTTGCTCTAACACACATCCAGTCTATGTATCGGTGCTCTAAGTTGGGTTATATGTCATCAACAAAACTGACTTAAAAACGGGTCAAGGTAATACGTTGTTTTCCATCAAAGTTTATTATGTAGGCCACAGCTGGAGAAACTTTTTTGGGGGAGATGACAAGCAAAAGAGACTTACACAACATACTTTGTGATTCTAAATTCATTACTACAACTCAAGAGAAAAGTCACTTGTTTAGTATAGTCCTGATAAGCAAATTAGAAGGTTGCTCGGCTCGAATTAATCCCATTTTTACAAACGAAAAGGCGGGTAGATAAAACATAAGACAACCAGGCGTATTTTGTAGGAGAATAATAATGGAATGTAATGAAGCCAATTTTCATCTGACGCCTACACATCAAATGGCAGTGAGCATAGAATAAAGCGCACAAAAAATGCAAAGCAGGATTAAGAAATCTATCATAGGTCGTTGTGTTTATACCCGTTGGCATGAATGTACACACTTTACTACAGATTACTAATCGTGTTCAAACAGTAACCAAAGGGACATATTTTGCCCTAAAGTTAGATCAGCCGCTCAGCCCAACCGAGACCTGTCGGACTGAAAAACTAAAAGAGTAAGCTTATTGCACAAAAGGTTACTGTTTCGAACCCTGTTGAAGACTGACTACTCTAGTTATTGAGTCGAACCACGGTCCAAATCGATCATGCAGTGTTTGTCTGACTGTCCATCTGTCCTTGTGTCTGCTGGTGCGCAAGATAAAGAATGGTGAGGATTAATCTTCCAAACTGATGTAAATTACTGCTTCTTTATTAGTGGTGTACATAAGTAGCTGAACTATACTATAATCTAGTCTGTAGTTCATCATGTTTTAAGCATAACTAGTCATTGTAAAATGCTAAATATGAGCTGTTTGTCGACATCAGATGTAACACACACTGTTTTCCGAAATGACGTTTACATGTTCAATGGATTTGACTTGATTAGTGCAATGCGTTGTTATGTCTCTTTTTAGTCAGGTTGGGTTGCCACTTGACTCAGCTTGAGTAAATGGGGTGCGTTTTAGTATACGCTGCCAAAATAACTGAGTTATATTCAAACTGCATCAAGTAGTTCAATAAATTGTAGTCACTTATTTACCCAGCAATAGGTACTCTCGAATCAAATAAAGCAACCGACTGCTGTCACCCACTATTACTGTGGCTGATTATTCATAATTCTCTGGGGACATCAAAAGACCGAGAAACATCTTTGCGTATAGCTCCGTTAAAGACAGCATTGCATTGGATGCAAACGTGGTGTGCCAACAAGTACATTTGTGGCATATTCGACCTGCCAATCAGCGGAGGATTAAGTAAGTGTTCCTCAGTTTGATGAAAATATGGCGGACGGACCGTTACCCATTACTGCTGTGATTTGAAATGCTCCAGCAGTGGACGAAACATCAAACGAATAATACTAGCTTGATACCTGTTTTAACCAGCAGCCGTGAAACAGTATTCCACATCTGAACCAAACAACCATTTCGTATATTGTGTTATATTTTAACACAAAACATCAGTTCTTGTGAGGTGGAGTTAGTTCCAGGCTGACCTGAAGACATAACTGTCGTACTGTAACCGATCAAGTTCTGTGTTCTGTGTAATGTGTCAGTTAGTAACAACGGTTGAATTTTACTATTAGTAGAGATAACCGTACGTTTACTGGCAAATTACGATCAGTACTGTTTATCGCAAATATGCGTCAAGTTTACTACTTGTGCAACCAGTCAAATGAACCAATGAATTCATGTTACAGCGCTCAATTTTGTAACTTGTTAATGATTACAGTTCTGTACATCACCACAAAAACCTATCATCATTGAACTGCATAAATATGTACTAGCTGTAATGTGGTCCGGGGATTGACTTCTCCTCGAAACTAGAACCTGTACATCAGCAGAACAATCAACTTAAACAAAGATAACCCACAAGAAAGTATACAACAGCTTCAGTGTACACGTCTGCCACAGAATGCGTGTCCAGGAATAAGTCCAATCAAGATGTACTTAATTCCCCGCCTCTTGACAGAAAACCTCTACAGCATTACTGTTTTGGTTTACATGGCTTATAAAGATTTCATTGAATGTTTGCTGCCAGAGTTGTTCAAAACATCCGTGGCAGCGTTTCACAATGCCCAGAGTGACCGAACCAGTGTACAGTGAGCATTTCATCATGTCAGTTACTAACTGCAACAGTAGTAAAAAACATACTGCAAACTAATGCCTCACTCCCACCAGTAGCACCTGTAGAGATGGAAAGTGGGGGCTGATCTCCGCATCTCCCATGCACTTGCATCAGGATTTGTCAACAAAAAAACCATATCATTGGCACGGATGCTTTACCTTACACGTTAATCGAATATCTTTTAAACGTTGTTGGTGTCAGTGGTTTGTGAATACACAACCTGCCTTCGTTAGTTTTGACAGCAGTGTAACAAGCGGACGGTTAAAATGATGGACATCCTCAGTTGGTCGGAAAGCAATAAAAAAGACAAAACTGTCAAGTGTCTAATAACGACTCACTGATTTACAACTAGGAAATGTTCAGCATACCTTGATGTGACTACTGACACTAAGTAAACTGTTGTGGATAACATGCAATTTATCTCCAATTAATTAGGTAAGGTACAGTTAACTTTATACTGAATATAGGCCAGTTTACTGCAAAGCAGCAAGTCAACTCCGAAACCCTCGATATTTCTTTCTTAATATCATCCAATACTTAACAGAAATGAAAGAAGACCGTAATCGTTTTGAAGTGATGAACAATGGAGTTGGCTGTCAATAAATGTGCCTACTGTAATGTGCGGCTGAAACCAGCAAGCGCGCACAGGTTGAATTTGAATTGTGTAACAGGGCTTGCTGCTGTGTTGTCGGTTCCGTGATAATTTTCATTTGTGTAAGCCGTGTGCATGGCTTTCTGGGCCTTTGGCTCAGGCTTGTTCTTGTTGTTTCCACTTACAGAAATGTTTTGGAACCCTTACTTTTGAAGAACGCTGTCCCCCAGTATCTCTACGTTACCCCACAGTTGGTCCTCAAGTGTGAAGGACAATCAGAGAAGAAACAACCGGCCTGCATGTCACACCTACTACACTTGGGTAAAACGTGGATTTTAACAAATTGACATGGAATACTGATAAGTGGTCTGACACATCTGATAATTTAGAGGAGACTCATCCGTGGAAAATCTGAACTTCGACTGGATTCGAACCAGCGACAGAAGCAGCACGCTCAAACACGGCAACTGCTCTACCAGCTGATCAGTGAAGCCACAACGGAGGCTCAGAAATTTAACATTTGGATCTAGGTACCCATCCAACCACCTGCGTCATATGGAGTCCACCAAATGATCCAGCCGACTGACTGCCCAAGCAGGATTTTTACGTCAGTTCACGCTGGATATCTCCACGGAAAGATGCAGCCTAATGGGCCAACACAGTAGGAAGTGAGCTTCATTTCCGTACTTACTATGGTTATCGGTTTGTCATCATAATGCTTTCATCCTTATCGGAAGATCATCTGTTCCTGTCTTATATAGTTAGTTTGGCAAATCGCCGTCAAATGCCTCTGGTGCTTATTCTGGTTTTCACTGTGACATCAAATAACCTAGTGTGTTTGTTAAATGACGGTCAGGCACAGTTTTGAATGCGGTACTTTATTTTCGTAGACTCAGCTCTCCGGACATCTCGTCACTCTGCAGCATGAAACAAATTAAACTACTCAAATAATTTAACGATTCATCATTAACTTATTTAAAATGACCATTATGTGTCGTTCCAAAGTTAAATTTCCAAATCTAAAAATCCTTAGCAATTTGAAGGAAAAAAGTACTTGGTTGACATTGTGACATGTGTGTCCAGACAAACTTCGCTGCATCTTTACGACTGCACAAAAGAGACCGTTTACGTGTCAAAATGTGGAATAAAATAAATATATCATAAGTACGTTAGCGTCCATTCTGCAAACAGTTACTAAACATACAACAAAGGTTTAATCAGCTGTTACCCGAATCAACTAAATCCAAGGTTATCAACGAGTATCCGTGTGGGTGCGGAACAGTCTATACACACTGGACTGAGCATCAGTTAAGAATCTAGATCATGGAGCATATGCAGAAACGGATGACAAAACAGGCCACGCAAACAAATGACGTCAAAGATAAGTACAGAACCAAGACATCCATAATATCCACTGCACGCCATATTTTAATGAGGCAACACGCTTTTCTCGTTATCTGTTCGACGCCACGTAGCCGAACATTATATTTGCCTGAAGCTGTTGCCATCGAAAATAACTATAGTCGCTACCATGACAGTGACAACCACTTTAACCCTGACATTTAGTTTTTTCTGCTTCGTCTGATTTCTCCTACGGATGTATACACGTTCGGTTTTATGTGCTCGTTAAGATCTGTTGCACAAACTCTCGTAAGGACCAGGAACACGTACATTCATTTGCACAGCTGACGTGCGTTCACACATCGGGTAGCACTACGTTATCATTCGCCATGTGGGTACTTTTCCCATAGCGCGTACTCACTAATCCGATAGTCTCTTCTGGTCTGTCGCCTTGCTGGCGTTAAGGCTTTCCTTTTTGCTCCTGCAGTTGCTTATGAGTAGCCTACTACTCACAACGAAACTGCATGTTATGCAACAATAACATTTGTCCGTATGGATCAACACTGTGTTTGTGCTTAGTATGCCAGAAAGAATAACCTTTTTGATTTCTTGAAGACTGTAATCATCATTAGGATCTAACAGGCTGTTAAAGTTTACCGTATTTCCCGCAGATCTTCATGAGTGAACACCAAGTGTAATTGGGAAACAACAATCCACTCCTAGACGTGGGTGTAAACATGACCGATTTCAGCAATTCCTTATAGCTGTACAAAGTTTTCTACATTTTCTTTTAGACTACAATTAAAAGCGCGTATATATGTACAATATAGATATATGGAACACGTTAATCTATTCCGATCCAGGTATACCACATTTCTACCGCAATGGCTGGGAAAATAACACTTCAGCAGCAGTTAGTCAACGTAAGTGAATACCAGTCACATGATTTGTCGACTGATTGGGTGTCAGGAGACAAAACCTAGCAAGAAAACTCACGCATACGTGTAAACGAGTATCAACATCGGCAGACAGCTATTTCGAAAGTTTAGCATCTTTAGTGGAGTCGAAAACACAGTGGTTAACATAAGTATTGGGTTGGGCGTTTTATATCGTTCATGTAGACTGGTTGGCTAACTAACTGTGATATAGTTTCGACATAAAGACTGAGAGATATTTTGACATCTCACTGGATAGAAGAGTGGAAAAATATACACCTGCTCCTGAATGAGTTGGCATATATGCATTATCTCTTACGTACTTCATGAGGTGGGGGTTAAAATTCGCCTGCCGTTCTTAGACATTCTTATAACCAGACATCAAAATGGTACGTTGCAATGAACTGTTTATCATAAGCCAATCTAGAGCGAGAAGTATTAGTATTTCCTTGGTTTAATGTATGTTTTAATGTACACAAGGCCCAAAACTGTTTCCCACGCATCAGTGGCTCTTTTGCCTTCCAGGTTACATCTCTCCACTTTTTGTTATACTTGTTTTACGCAACCTCTGTGCAAATTCCTGTACATTTGTTGTGGTTTTGATTCACAAGCACTCGTATGCTTTGTTTGTCCACGCTACTGAAGTTGTTAGTTTCTTCCCTTTCCATTCTCAGCATTTCTAACTATACCGATATGTCCCGTTTGCCTATAAATGACCATCTTTCTTAAATTTCAGTAACCGAATATACTCCAAACTGGATTTTATCAAGTAGATCGAAGTTATTATGAACTTCAGCGAGGCCTACTCTGTTCCCATAAGCAAATTTGTTAACAACATCAGAACAGTGTGTCCGACATCACAAATAACTTTCTGCTTTACATCATTGTCTCTCTTGCTTGAGTAATGCATATGCATTCTTGTACGCTGCATATAATGTGCAGTCCCTGAAATTCGGAGCTCGTATATAAATAACTGCAAACCGGATTAACACGATCTACGTTCGCACAACACTGTGTATACCATTACGGGGTTGCAGACAGCAGACAGGTTGCATATCATCCTCAACATTTGTGTAAAGTTGTACAGAAAGCCAACGTATCAGAGTTTACAATTGATTTTACTACCACGACTGAGATAACTCTACAAAATTTGTTCGTTGATTCACAGCGCTGATTAGAATCATCAAGTAGCAACAGCTTTAGCAAAATGCAAAGTTTGGCCACGTGAATTCGTGTACTGAACTCTAAATACAAATGATGAGTAGCATTGATATTGCGTTATTGGAATATGGTGTACAGTAGACTATGCATGTTCTTTGTTTCTTTTGTTTCATACAAGTCAGGATAGGTATGGTGACTCTGGTTCGCTGCAGGCACTCAGTCTTGTCTATATAAGATTCTCCCCCATTTATGCAGTTTGTCATAGATGATGTAAATTGCACGTCACCCATAACTGATCGCAGCTATTCCGTCCTCGTAAAACATTTCAGTGCGGCCACTTTGAACAAACACTGCAACAGTGGTTCGCCCGCGTTAGTCTGCATAGCACTTCACATCCTACCACATTATCCTGAAGTAACTGTGTTGGTCAGTGTACCATTAACCGTACATTGAGCGAAAACAACTTACCATGTGTAAACGGTCAGTCAATTTGTTTAATAGGCAACAATATATACGAATGACTCAGGTTGCCGCCTTTTCACACAAGTCATTCAGCAAGATAAGATGAGATCCACATTTGAACGTGTGTTGACTGTTGTCGTTGATTACTTTTATTTTATAACTGACGAATTACGTCCGTCTAACATGCACTATGACAACTTAGACGGTGAATTCAAAAGTTGTCAATGATTTTAAAGATCTTCAAGGGAAACTCTACAAAACTTCCAATATCTAAATTAACCACATGCTGTGTTCGATAACATTATTGAATAGATGTTTCTTAAACTATCCAAGTTTACTGCATCCCTCATGTCCGGGTGACCTTCGTTTCAATGAGTGGGTACGTGTTTTCGAGTTACAACAAAAATCTTAATTTAAGTAAACTAGCATATATTCTTGCCAGTTAAGCAAAACGACTACACACACTTTGACAATAGAAACTTGAAAATGCTTGCCAACATTGTTTTCGTTCTTTCAGACAAAAAACTTACAACTAAATTTAGTAATTTCAGTTTATAATTATCAATACCTAAAATGTATGCATCTTTAAAAATGTAAGCTATATCAGATTTAAATGCGAAGACGTCCTTTTCTCAGTTAACTCATTTTGAAGACGAAAATATCTGAATGCATTTTGTCTCTGTAATTTTCTCATTACAAATAGCATTTCCCATGAGATTCTGTAAGTGCCACAAACAACACATTAATCCAGCAGTAATTGAGTAGGTGGCGGCGAACTATGAACCACATTTTATGTGATTCGAAAACTGTCGATGCGTGCCCTCCAGAGACAAACCACTTGTATTAAGAGAGATAAATTTGCAGGTTGCCCCTTGCGATCTGATTTCGCCGCTCTCTAATCAAATTTGCGCTCGCGTACACAGCCTTGGGCAAACACTGACTTGTAAACACACGCACACACTCAGCTTAAAGTGTATTAGGTCAACAAATTGTGCATTTCTTTTAGTAGAGCATAATGTTCAATTCGTGGTTGACAAGAAAAATAATTGTTACAAGCAAGGAACGTGTTATATATGACGTCGTCTGATATTAGTTCAAATATTACTCTAGGTGAAGTATGTGCAGATCGGCTTAAATTTTAGTGGAACACAAAACTGAACAATACATGCTTAGTTATGTAAACAATACTTGGACTGCATTCCATGAGAACTGTCACAAGGGTTGACACGATTAGGCTGACGAATATTTCTAAGCTGAGGGAATCCCCTTAATTCATGATAGATACGACAAATGTGTGACTCGAGTCTTGTAGTTTTATGGTAGTATGTGTGAACAGTCTAACCCTGAGTGTATTCCACAACAGATATTGTAATGGTGGACGTGATGACACAAGGCGTATGAAACAAACTTTTACACTGTCCCAATACATTGCCTTAAACCGGTTCTTCGTGCACTGAAACATGTGATAGTTAACATAACATTACTTCAATATTTCTGACAGAGGGTGTTGAAATTACTTTATCTGCTTGGTATAATTTTATAACGTTTGTATTCCAATTATATGATGACCCCTATCTTACTCATTTTTCGCTCCTAGGTATGAAAAACATGTGACTCAGAAATGCTTTTGCCACTTCATTTTTTACCACAGACCCAAACTGAACGGTAACACTTCTCAAATCATGACTCACATCTCGGATCCAATCAATTGACACTTTCCCTTACAACATGTCTACAACAGCGAGCAACCAGCTACGGTGTGGCCCATTCTTACCAATAATGTTGGTGCTTTCCTAAAAGATCACTACCGCAACCATGTATTTCAACAAACTTGTTCGTTGTGCGTATTCCTGCGTATTTTTTGATGACCTTCTTTCGTTGTTTCATTCTCCAGTGTTCTGATTATTGCTTATACTACCAGATCAGTTGAGGCATTGTTCGACTGGTCTGTTTTCAATTGTTGCGTTTGCGACTGCCTCTGCCTGTGTTCATTGTCCCGTTCTTATATTGACGGAAATCGTTGATCATATGTTCAAACAAACCTAACCGCTTATCGTACTTCTGTATATTATTGGTGTGTACTGTTACTTCGATAGTCATTGCATCCAATGTTTTCTTGATTTATAGGATGGTACCTAATACAACGTATGAGAATCCCATGTATCTCAACTTGTTTTCTGTAAATTTTATTTCTTGACAAATGTTGTGCTGGAGATTCAACAAAAGCCATCGACAGCCTATGGTAAAAAACACAGATCAATCAAGGCTTTTCCAAATACGAACAATTATTTAACAACTGCTTTTGGTGTGTCAGTGTGCACAGTCTGTACGTGGTTTTAGGAGAAAGTTAGTGACTTTCATATTACACTGTACTCGGCGTAACAATTTTTCGACAAACTTTGAACGTCGATGGTATTTGGCCAGATCCTTCTCACTCATAAATACAATGCACCAGTGCTTATAAAAAATTTATCTACTCAAAAGAAGTTCGCTGAAATGTGTGTTAAAAGATGAAGGTTATAATAGGGTACGATTAGTGTTAAATGTATGAAGAACAATGCCTCTGACCAGTAATTATTAGCTAAATGTTTCTTCCGGGTTCTTGGCCCAATTTCAACTTTAATGGCCAAACATTTTCTACATCGTGGTTTCGTCGTTTCTCACGTTTAAGTTGTAACCACGAAGTCACAGGATACATCGATCAAATTGGCATAAAAATTGGTCACACCTGTGTCCTTAATGTATGACATTGTTTTTAGGATCTGTTTCTGATATACTCTTCTACAATAAGGCCAAGCTATTTGTTGACATTTCTACAAAATAACTGGCGTGTTCCATCGAAGCAATTCTGCACAGGTCAGTTACGAAATTTTAGTTGCTTATCTAAACTACATTCGGGAAATGAGCTTTCCATATTCGTGTTTGTAAGTTTCTGATAAAACTATAGAGTTGTGGATCGATTACTTAACACGGAATGGTATACTGATGCTCCCGTTTATTGTCAGTTCTTTATTTAAATCAGAAGATACCTCCCTTACCAAACTCAGTGGAGTTCAGCGAAATGCTCATCCAAGTCCAAGAGATTAGTGGTGAAGGGTTAGCTGAAGTTGGGGTGACAGTATATCGGCATCCGAGTTAACCTGTTTCACCGTCATCCGTAGTTGACTTTGTTCTCGTAAAAGAGGTCTCTTTTCACGTTTTTCCATGCCATCGTTGTGTCCGCGTCAGAAAATGATACCTCCATCTACTCATATGTTATAGCTGAAACTTGAATTTCCTCTGTATCTGTCGAGGAAAAGCCCACTGTATGACTGGAGGAATCAAAGGTGCATCTTGATACAACCGAGTATATGTCAACGAAGTACATGTCACATTGGCTGCCAACCCTTTCCTGCCTGAGCTAAAACGTGGTGAAGGAAAGCCAGTGTGACAGTGCGTTCATGTTTACACTCAGGGATTGCACATTAACACTGAATCTCAAAATACGCAGTTAGTAGGTTGTTTTTTCATTACGTTCAGAATTCCTGATGACTATGATTAAATAACTCAGAAAAATCTTTCGCTATGACTTTCTTATTCGGAGCCTCTGATGTCATATATCATGACGGAAAATTTATTTGTTTAAACTACCGAGAACCGGCGTCTTTTTAATTGGCGGGAATATAGTTTGTGTAATCACGTTCCTTGGCGATCACTCACACGACCGTCTTGCGGCACCAGTTTCAGCTTTGGCCAAACGCAACAGATAAGCCAAGCAAATGCTTACTATAAACAGGCCTCTCATCTAGATCTGCTTAGCGAAAGACACCAGCAGGCTGCTATAAACGTAATCATCCCAGGGAAATTGGGACTTAAGCATATTGTAGTTGAAATCGTCCGAGTCCGTCGCTCCAGTGTTTGGCCTATCGTGCCTCATGGCCAATTGCAGCAGGATGTTGGAAAATCGCCAAGCGACCGTAAAAAAAAGCAGGTTTGATAAACAGCATGCAAGAATGAATACATTTGAACGGAGGAAAAATACGACAACCTACAAACAGAGTGGACTCTCACTTTGAGATTTTCACTGAACGTTGGTCAGTGAACTTTCCGACGACAACGGTGCCGTATTTTTGATGCAGTAAGTACGACTGTGCGGAAAAGCGAAACGCGCTAACGCGAGACTAGGCTGACTGTCGGCAACACAAAGAATTCTGTGATTTACAGAAAGTTATTTTTGGACCCTGTGCATTAGTCTATTACATCACTGCCCGACCAGGATTCTGGCTGTTCTTACGCACTTTTGGGGAGCAGTATGAAAGTCTGGCGCCAGCACTCTGACAGACCACTAAAGCGATCAGCCACTTTTTATTGACCGACTTAGATTAGATTGCGAAAATATATCTGAGTCACGTGTTTTAGAGAGATATTGATTAACTGCAAACAGAAGAAAATGTAGGTAAATGCAGTCTGGCCCGAAAATATTTGTAGCACAGTGACACAATATTAGAAATTGTCCTGTTCTTTTTAAAGGGGTGAAGTAATATGCCAAGGTGTGTGGGGATGACTTTTGGCTAAAGACTAAACTAGGTGTATTCTCATAGATGTCCTGTTCAGTTAGCGTGTTGCTGATATCTCGGAAACGAGCAGTGTAGACTCCATGTCACTTGCAGCAGGATGTACATGGTGCGCACTGTCTTACACCTACAATAAAATAACAACGAACGCAAACATCAACTGCATGTTTGTTTTTGGATTTAATCAAGGCAATTGATTCCACGAGCCATGAGGTAATGTATGCAGCACTTGATTAGTCAGAAACGAATACGAGCAAAAAGCAGAGAGAACAACTGTGGAGAGGGAAAAGTGGTGATTTTGGAATTTCCGCAGATATGAGGGATGGAAGTGTCTTAGTTCGAAACTTACGTAACTTCTATGCAAGTGCGAAGCAAATATTTTCAGTTCGGAAATACTGGGAAAGTATTCAATGAGTCAAATCCGCGAACGTGAACGCATAATGAAAATTCGAAGTTTGAACGCCGCAAGCAAGTTATGCAATCAGACCATAAGCACCCAAATGATGCAGCGTTAGATGTAAAACGCGGAGAGAGATTTTAACCTGTTGAGACGATCACAATACAGCTTCTCAAATGGTTTGGATAACACCAAAAAAGACACGACATGCAAAATTATGTATAAATATGTAGCAGGATAAATAGTAGAGTTCGTTGCATGTCTTAAATGAATTAACGAATAAACGTCCGCATTTCAGGCACTTGCGCTCAAGCAATACACATATTCCCGTGCAAAAATGAAATGAACCAGCCTGAAGAACAGGCATAACTGTGGAGGTAAGAATGGTAATATTCCACACTGATCACCGCATCACAAATCAAATCGGTTTAGAGAGTCGAGATGCACTGCGGTGTCTCAATAACAGTATCATCTGATTAACTTGTGATACGTGACCGCACTGCAATCCAAATGCATACTGGTGAGTAATGTCTTAATACCGTTTATTCATCGGCCACAACATGGTGTCGCATAGGCAGAATGCTGAATATCGATTGTGACGTAAGTCCATGGAAAGAACGTTGGCAAATGTGTGAGATGTAACCATTCGGAGTACAAGGAAATGCACCGCAAACATCCAAATACACAATTATGTGCCCAAAATCCCAACCCCAGAAGGGCGTGTTACAAAAATAACGATGGGGGTCTTAATCAAGTCAAACCAGACGGAGACTGGTAGCAACAATCTTGAATGGCAAAATGTGTATGAAGATAATCAGAATGCAACCGAATCCTAGTCGTTCAGAAAAGACGATTCTCAGATATTCGGATCAAATTTTAGCTACGATTGGCTGAAAATTCAGCCTATTCCCTCAGCCGATCATTTACAGTGAAACCTAACGCCATCAGTGAAAAGAGAAACATTCTTTCACAAAAAGACTGGAGAAGGACCACTTTCGCTCATGGAAAATAACCATACAGATAGACCTGAATCCAGTTTTGAGAAAGTTTACGACAGTTCCATTTTGTATAATTCGACCCATTCGGACACGACTAGCCTAGATACCTCCAGTTCAGACAGGAACCGCGAACATAATACTCCGAAAAGGAAACAGTTTAAACAATCTCACGTTTTCGCACCGTCATCTGTTATTTTGACACAGTGATATTCATAGTCAGAAATCCACCGAAGCTGAGATCCACTGGTGTTTGCACTGATCGACTGATCACCATGTCGCTGAATCGTCAGCATCGCCAATGCAACCCTCCCTGATACAATGCCGGTTGTCTGTTCAATGTTGTGTGCTGACTGACTAGTCCATCTGTTGTAGTCGTGTGTTATCTCATTCTGTGCAAGTTCTGACTCATACATCCAATCAATATCCGATGCGTCACTTTGTTGATTGCGTCACTGGTTTCCCATCGGTTGGTTACCAAACGTTGTGCTATTACCACATATCCGCGCTTAGCCTGTGTATTTCTTCGTGAATAGGTACTCTGTCCCGAGATCCAACCAGTTTATTCCTAAGGAGTAGATCGTTGCAATTCACAGATGACAGTCGGCTGTACTGTAGCAGAATTACTGACCACTTGAGTCGGATTTGCGACATTTCAGATTTGTGTGGATTGTTTCACAAGATGTTTGCCATCAGTACACGGTGCCCCTGGAGTCCACTTTGTCTCGACTGCTTTTGGGAATAGTTATTCTAAGAACCATTCAATCAGTGAACGAGAGTTCGGTGTAGTACTCTTCAGTTAGATCATCTTGCATTGCTGAATGCTGAAGTGCTAACAGCGTGACATACAGAGCGAAACCGATAACAACATGTACCCAGTCCGAATATGAACCTATATTCTAGGGACGGAATGGGTGCTGGATATGGATTTATTCCAAATCATCCTATCACACAAGGCTGCTGACGTCCACATTCAGTGAACAGCAACATAGCTCCCTGGCATCCCTCCAGATAATCACTTAACTGCGGAGAACGAATGTCTGCTCGGAAAATCGAAACGGCCCGAATATCGGGAACTCATGCAAAAGAGAGCCCTACCGAGGCAATTTGAATGACGACCATTCCAAAATACAATTAATATATATATATATATGCATAACAGCTGATAAATATTCAGCAATAAGCACGGAACGAGATTTTACAGTCGATCGTTTATTGCACCCTTGATAACGAGCGAAAACCAGACGTGACAGAACTGAGGGAAACCGTAGACCGTATTTCAACATGAAACACAATAACTGTGAGAAATACAAATTTATATACCACATTGACATGATGGATTTTCAATGGGTAACATTCATCGCAAATCAAATTCTACAAGTTTTAACTATCGTGTGCTCACAAACTGTTAGCAATATACTTGTAAAAGTGAGCGAAATAGGACAGCAGATCTAATGTTCATAAAACTAGACGATGCAATGTTGCTCACAAACGGAGTTAGCAGAAAATCCAGGCTTATCGTTTATTATACCTCCAACTTCCTCAGGTCTACTCAGAAAATCCGCTAGCCGAACAGCTCTAATTATAATCACTCCAATCAGACTGCAATTTTAAACCGGAATAATTAACGCAGGCCAAATTCTTGAGCAAGACAACCGCCATTTTGACCTAACGTGTCAAGACATCAGTTGGTTGGGAATGTGAAAATTCGTTTAGAATTTATGCGTCTTGTCTTTCGGCTACTTCAATAATTTAAATGAGAACATTCAAAACGACTGGGTCAGCTGACTTGAAAATTCCTCACAAAATAGCCACCGGAATCAGTTTTACTTACGAATATTCTGCGAAGTGTAGAATCAATGCAACGGATCGCCATTAGAACAAACCAGTTTGAAGGAATTGATAACTACCATTGTTTGTATAATAGCATCGTTTCAGACGAACGCCAAATTTGTCAATAATAAGTGGTCGTCATGTCCATTTCGATAATGTGATTGTAGTAACTAAAACTTCAGTGTACGCATGTCTACTGGGATAATAAATGTGTTGGCAGTTGAGCTCGTGCAGTTATTTTGTGCTAATAGTGGTCAACCAGATTGAGCAAACAATAGCGACTATACATGTTCCATTTCATAAGTCTGAGGAAGGTCAGTTACTACACAATTCTGATCTGAAATATATTTGTTGTTCTCGCAATGTTCTTGTTGTTAATAAGAGTAGCGAACAGAACGTGAAGGTTGGCGAATACGAAATTATAGTTGCACATTAGATTGAACGAGGGGAATGAAGCGATAACCTTGTCCACTGTGTTGTAACTAGTCAATTAGCTGAGGAGAAACAAGGTTTTCAGACGGAGTTAACGGATGTACACGTGATAAACTCCCAAAATATTTTGTGGAAATCCGACAGTCTGATACAGTGGTGATGTAGACTGTTTGGGATATTGGTCGATGTAGTTTCCTGAAAGCCGGTCTAACATTCACTCATTCCGTCTTCACCTGGAGAAACAACCTAGAATGTTTGGGATGGAGTCAATGGAGTGTGGTTGAGCCCTAGTTCTAATTGATGTGGCTCGCAGTAAGCAGTCGAAGTGAGCGGCTCGAATAATGTAGCAGCAGTTTTGAAGGTAACAGGTTTTACATTCTGTTCGTCAGTCTCAGGAGAGTAGAGCGATTGTTATAAGCATGCGAAGCAAACATTCATGAATTATTACGGTTGATAACTTGGACACTGAGCATACAGCTCTGGCTAACTTGTAAATCTATTGCGAGTCCGCAGCGATGATGACTAAACGCTAGTCGTCCCAGGCGGGTGAACGTTGAAAATGTTGGCAAAGTTTGGTAAGTATGGGCTAGGAACGTCAAGCTGACCGCTGATGTTATCAACCATGTTTTGTTAATAAACAACTTAATACAGTCAGCTCAGTCTACCTGTCGACATAGAATGCCTGCTTGCCGATGCAATTCAGAAGTTATTTGTTTCAGCCAAACTGATCGAAAATTGTTATGTGATTAACTGAAAAGACATATGAAAGAAAGTGGGTCAAATTAGGTAAATTCATTTCCATATCAAATGAGGAATTGTGTTCTGAAAACAGTGCGAGCAAATTTTGTTTCTTCCAATCTGCTGAAGCACTGTGTGGCACCTAATGTAAGTAAGACAGATTATTCGCAGTGGAGTATCCTGCATATATAAAGGAAACCAGACATTCGGGCTACAATATATTGGCAGTGACTAGCCATGGTTTGTGATGATCGTAACGTCACACTCTTCACAAAATTCAAATTTCTCAAGACTAACTCAACAGTATATCATGGAATGACAACTTTCTCCTTCAGGGTGGCATTTTGTAAACAGGTTGATCTTGGTATGTCACTGAATAACATGAAATCGTCTATAGGCAATCTTCTCAAGTAGCTGTGACAGGCTAAAATCTGATTCACACGCAACGCTAAAACCTGGTTTGAGAATTGTTCTCCTGGAGTAGTCGAAAAAAAATTGATTTAGAGATATCGTCTAGCGGTTCTTGTCAAGGTCTAGGTCGCATTGTAATTACGGTCTGTCGGAGCAACAGATACCAGCTCTGTTTTGTGTTTGTTTATAGTTTAACCTGCTTGCTAGATTGACCGCTGTTTAGCCGTGCATGTGATCTTCATAATTTATGATGGCCACTTTACAGTCCACACACGCCGTCTGTGATGGTCAATTTACTATGCATTTCTCTTTAGAATGTTTGTAGTAGAACAAGCTACTACAACGGTTTTCATGCAACTCATCTTGTTACTTTGACTGTTTACAAAATATGAGTTGGTGTCATACACAATAACCTAATTAAATCGTGCGGTCCCGTGGTCCTGCTATCCCCGAGTTCTGAAAGATTAATGTTTTAATTCCCAATGGGAGTGCTTTTGTTTTTGGTGAAGACCATTCTACTTCCCATGCAAGAACACATTTCTCGAAAGCCTGAACGAATTCACTCTTAAAGGTTGGGTCGATCCTAGTCTCCAAGGGATAAATAGCATGATATTCTTATCAGACCAAACCCAGCCCGTGTCTTTATGATCGCAGAGTGACTCACTAATTACGTTCACTTGTTCAAAATAGACCGGCACAGTTCACACTGGAAAAATGAATTATTTTCTACCACCGATATTGGGACACAATCTAAGCGGTGTTTCGTTGAGCTCAAGAATGAGCATTAATCCGGGTACAAGGCACGTCGCCAATTTGGAGCAAGTCCTGTGAGAACGAAGGAGATAAACTTGATCATCACAGCAAGTATAACCAGATGACATTCGCTCATTCTTGATCGGTTTGACAGTATGATGTTCATGATTTGGGGTAGGTTTACCCACGACTGCATTCACTAACAACAGTCAGATGAACCATATTACTGAAACCGTTTTCTGACGGGTTTAAATTAACCAGATAGTCACAGAATCGAATAACGAACCTATTGTTTTGACTGGAATGTGTGTAGTAAGCAATAATATGGAAGAACAAAATGTGGAGTAATCTTGTCTCACACTGACCATGAACTAAGTTTGTCAATTATCTTCCCATAGACGGAGCAAGAATTTGAACTCAAACTTGTTTAGCTGGTCAGAAAAATGCGGTTGATCAAACA
>JTDE01000675.1:15251-28514 GCA_014338405.1 Paragonimus skrjabini miyazakii
GTTGGGGGGTTCTAAGTTGCGAGCTTTGCGTTCCGATATTTGAGCTCTGATTTTCGTGCCGCTTTGCAATATCGTTGCGTTCGTTCGTGATAGAGATACTGCTCGTGGTCTTGCGTTTGCTCTTGCCTTTCTCTATCAGGTGGGGTCGTAACAAACCGTGCTCACTGACTGAACCGATGCTATAGGATCCGAGGACTCCCGACCAAGCTACCGAGTCGCGTTCGACCCGGGCGTTCAAGTCACCCAAAACAAACAGTCGATCATTCACCGGCACCGACCGGATTGTGGCGGACAGTTGATCATAGAACTGGTTCTTTGTATCATCAGTGTGACATAGTTGGACCATAAACACTGAGAAATATGACACACTTGCCTCGACCGACTCGCAGGCGCATAGACAGCATTTGTGGGCTGATATCGTGTGGTTCATCTGTCATCAAAGCGTTGATGTGATCAGCGACTGCAAAACAGACCTCATGCTCCCGAGCACCCTGTGTCTAGTAACCTACCCAGTAGAAGGTGTACGCAGCACATGCTTCCCGTAACTTACCTTGGTCCGCAAGCCTTGTCTCGCTCAAGGCTGCTACGTCGATTCCATAGCGACGCAGTTCCATCGCGATCAGTGCAGTGCGCCGTTCTGGTTGTCCTTTGGAGCTGCCTCGTTCGAACAGCGTACGCACATTCCATGCTCCAATACAGAGCGTCTTGCATCCCCGGGCCTGTTTCAGGTTGCTCTTCGGGTAACCGAAACTTGAGTGAGCATTATCTGCTCGGGGATTAATATTGGAGGGACAGTATGAGGGTGATTGGCAGTAGCATATTTTTGCCTATCCAACCTACCATGTACAGTTGATAGGGCACCCTGGTTTATCCTGCGTGACGGCCGATGCACTGTGATCTGTGGTTTATTTTGTACCGTCGTCGTTTCTGTGGGCATCGGATACTGCCAGGACGCCTAGTGATTAGGGCCCTCAACCGAAGCCTTTGGCTCAATAGCCTGTACCGCAATGCAGCAAGTGACCTACGCATCAGCGTCAACCATCCAGAACAGACTCGACAGTCACAATCCAAGACATTCGGCACATTCACCCAGAGATAATACTGCACAGACAAACCAATCACACACACAATCAGTTCAGGTAAAAAAAGATAATAGCAAACCGAACCAAATCAAAGCACACTAACACCATACAGAACGAACGCATCTGCTTTTCGTCTGGCTGCTCCTCTTTGGCCAGTCTGACATGGTTGAACCTGCAACGACTGACGTCGTAGTCAGCACACTCCTCCGGATCAAAACAGCGCACAAGTCTGACCGTCACGCCAGAATAGCAGAAAGGGTCAGGTAATGGTTTGATATAGCGCAATAGACAATCGTTTTATACCGCTTCAGCTTCCAAGAGTTGATCCTTCATCATTCACAGTGTCTGTAAGTAAAGATACTGCAGGAGATGGTCTGTTAATACAATGCATTAGTTTGGGCGTTGTCGTTTGCAATTTAGTAACAACCAATGAAGCGTGATGTTTAAAGTCACAAAGTGTCACATCATTCAAACTTTCACCTTAGTTGTTTATCTGCTAGTTGGAAACGCCTGAATGATGAATCTTGGAGCCAGACTGCTGCTTTTTGAATTACATTCTTTTCCTTACCTATTTCTGATCTCCGAGCAAGGATTTGTTCTTATCAGTTAATCTTTTATGTCAGTTTGCAGCTTTCATATTTTTGTTGGCGGTGATAAAAGAGTTTACCGAGTTACTTGACAGTTATTCAGTCGTTCACACGTTGACCGGACAATGACTACGCGTTGGATCCATACAGGGAGATCAGTAGCCGCAACGAACGTCATTCATTTGCGTCTTTTCCTCTTATTTCTGCAAACAGGGTGTCCTCTTTTCCTTCTATGTTTAGCATTTAGGTGTCAATGTCAATCACTAAAGTGCTTGTGCATTGTGCTCAGTTATTGCTAATCAAATTTTCTTTCACTTATCTTACAGACGAATGCTTACAAATGCTAATCTGTTAGAAGATGATAGCCCATCGGTTCGTAAGTGTGAAGGTATCGGTGACACAGATGTGACAGATTATCAAACACAAACGATTATTGAAGAATTTGTTCAGTATAAACTTAGATCTTCGGGAAAACATCTCCAGCGACGCAGTGGACCTGCGGATGTGGAGTAAGTCATGTCGTTGAAACTATTTTCCATAACTTTGCATAGAACGCAGCTTTTGGTTACACGGTTGATTGAAATTTCGAATGACTTGGAAATCCGTTACGGTGCTCAACTTAACCGAGATGCTGAATGGTGGATACAGTCGGCAACTTTCGAAAAGTTTGTGCAAATTGCAAAAGGGTCAGTTTACTAATCCGCACTGTTTGCCTTTGAGTAGATACCCTCGTGTTTAATAGAGGGCTTTTTATATCGTATTTTAACGACATTAATCACCAAATTCATGGTTATTTGTTTCATCTCCGGCAATCTTGAATTATCATCTAGGTGTACACTGAATCGAAAGTTCTAACAGTTTCTTTGTTATTAGGAAAGTATGAAGCCTGTTTGATTGCTGATCTCAAGGTGTTACAGTAGGTCATGTGAGACTTGGATGGTAGTCATTCTATTCAAACTTGGGTAACGGGAGTGGCCGAGGTATCCGCAGTGGTTCCAGCTGCGTTACTGTTGAGATACTTTAGATGGATTTATGGGTTCTTAACCTCATTTAGGTAACGGCAGCAGATATTCGTGTATTGTATCACGATCCGCGTAGGCGAATGCATTTTTCCATCTAATTAAGTTTTCAGACATTGCTCACTTCTTGCGGTATAGCAACAGTCAATTTGTTCTCCACGCATCTTTTTGTTGCCTTGAATTTATAATCCATTTTCACTATGGTTCTTTTTATAAACCAAGCGATAACACTCATAAGCCTTTTGCTACTTCATCACTGTGGTTTCAACTTGTGGATCTGTGACTCTAAAAGTTGAACAATAACCCAATTTGGTTTGATACATATTGTGTATTGAATGCCTTGGTCAAATGTGTGTGGGATTTCTGGTACGTTTTTCACAAATGTAAAATGTGTTCTGACGAACAGTCTGTTTTCGGTTATTCATAATCGGGCCAGTTACATAACATTTTTTATCACCATGGTTGTCAAGCGATGATTACATGATTGGAGTAGAAATGCTGTTTTCACGGTGGACATTCGCAGAGAACTCCTATCCTGTAAACTTCGTGTATAGACACGTGGAATTGATAGAACCGGAAGTTAAGCTCCCACATGCGGAAAAGAAGTTGGTTCATATGACGCTAGACTACAAAAGCGAGACGTTGGCTGAACTGGTGACTCGTAGAATAAAGTGACGCAATTGAAAAGACCTGCATTGTGCCACAACTGCGAATCTCGTTCAGCTCCTACCCAGTGGTCCACGTGCAACTCAAAGATACGTTACCTAATTGTGTGACCCCATTATGTGTTCACTCTTTCACATGCTCCTGTTGAGCAAGTTACGTCAGTCGCAGAACCAAGCGCCTTTCTCAGAGGATACGTGAACACTATCCCACACGGCTGACTAAGGGCGAGGCGAAGTCCACTTAGAATGCAATTCTGGCGCAACTTGTTGACTCAGAGCACCAAATCTCATCGGAAGTAGCTTTCCAGCCAATTTACCGTTTACCCAGTCGTCAATCCAGGGGAGTTGGATTTCGTATTCTGGCCGCGGAAGTGATCGGAATTCGGTTGCGTAATTCACACTTGTGCGCTCAGAAGAAATTTGTTCAAGCCCTTCGGCTACCATGGGCCCCCGTTGCCGACCTGACACCTTCGGAGGTCAATTTTGTCACCTACTTGTCCTCCAATTTACAACCGCGTGATGTAATTATGTGGCTTATTACTTTTACCTCTAAGGAATTCATGGGGCTATTCGAATTGTCTCACAAGTGTATTTTGGGAGGGTTTGTCGGTTGAGACTTTTGAGGTCACTCGAGGTGGTCAAAACTTGAAGTATTACCAACTGCTTGTAATGCTCCGTCCTTTTCACTCCATTAAGTTATTCAATTTACTTTGCTTTATACTGGAACATTATCTCAAGTGGTGGACATCCATGAAACCGTGCGACATTCGATTCCTTATGTTACGATACGATATGATTCTGTTTCCTCTCTCTTTTTATTTAATACTTTCTAACAAATCTTTTGGACTTTTTGTTACTGTTGCTATAAGTGGCGGCCCGAACTGCACCACTACGGGATCGATAGTATGTTGCGTGGTTCAACATAAGAAGAGAACTGTCATCTGGAAATTGCACCGCTCATTTCAGCCATGCATACAAGCCTATCACGTAGTATTTAATTTCCGTAACACCACTATTAAACTCTTGCTTTTTGAACTGATCACCTGTACTCGAAGTGTGCCGTTATACGTGCACGTCTCATTCTGACCTTTGCCAAATGATAAGGCGTTCATAAAAGTAATCTAGTTGAGTAACATTGAAAAACTAGTGCTGGTACCGGCGAATATTATTCCCACTTCAAGTCAGGCGATAGGATCTAGTTAAGAACACGTCCCGACGGGTATACAAGGTAACTATGAGGAAATATGTTTTGAAATAGCCGTGCACTTAAAAGCAAGCGCCGTTAGATCCTTTTTGTTCTATTTATGATGATCCTCGCTAAGAACTTAAACGCAAACTTACTACAGTTTTGTGCAATGACCGTAGTATAAGTGTACGTCCGAACGCTTATGCGTTTCTATTTTACTTCAACTATCTTCTCATTAATTTGTTGACCCTCACAATCTGAAATGACTGTCACAATGGTCATTGCGCTTATTTCATTCTCTCTTCTGACCATCTTCTATGATCATTCCCTGCCACATGTGTTCAGTGATTCTTTGGTCTGGTCTCTGTTTTGTTCCCCATAAACATGATGTTCACATCTTCTCTATCTCGGATTAAGAATCGAACCGTTCGATCCAGTGTGTAGGTACTACGGAGCCGGTCCAGTAGCCGGATGACCATCTGAAAAGTAAGGACTGACTGTGTGACCAACTAAACGTACCTGTGGCTAATCAGCTTATGTCATGTGATGGTATCCGGAAAAACCATATGCGACTTTTCTGTAGGATTTTTGGCTTTCACCAACCCTAGTATTCTTACAGTCTGTGATTCGGGACTACTTGCGCACCAAACGGGTGAATTTCACATGTAGGTCATCCCATGGTTCGAACATTGGGAACGTGCTCGATTGCATCACCTAGCACGCTTGTACATACGTGATTCGAACATTTGCGTCCACTTTCACACATTCATTAAAAGCATATGGCCTGTCGTAATTCTCACAATCTGCCTTTTTCCTAAATCACAACGTTTTATCCTATTGATCTGCTTTTAGAGGTTTCCAGTCCAAACTTTTAAATCCACGCGGTCCAAGTATGTTGTCTGCTCCGGAGATTTGTGATGATTAATTGCATGACCATAATAATTCTTTGTGTAACTTTCCCATCATTATAGCATGATATAATTCTTTAATGGACCTTATCATCGCTAATCTTAGCATCCGTCTTCCCTCACTCGGCGTTCACACCGGAGTTTCACTCATCTGTTTGGTTTCTAACATTTTTAAGCTGCATCCGTCTTGTGCCCTTTGTTTATCCGATCGTTCTCTGTTACTCAGACCGTATCGCTCTTTTTCTCATATGCTTTTCTATTTTTTGTGTGGTCTTAGTGTGTTTTCTGACGGGCAGATTAGTTGGTCCCGAATCGTGGTGCTGTTCATGTTTGCCGTGAAGGTGGTTTTCAACGCATTCTCTCGGAACCTCTGTGGTCTTGCCCAGGATGTGATCAAGTTTGCTGCCAAATTTATTTTCATGCACGGAATCTACAAATGGATTGAAGCACGTGGTGGTTGGGTTAGTGCATGTTTCTCATGGTTTGTGATGACTAGGTGAATAGCACCACTTAACTATCATTCACACCTGTATCAGAATTTCTAGTTCCATTCATTGTTATATGTATACTGTAAGGACACACACAATATGGCACCGGGTGACAAGCAATTGCAGTCAGCCGTAATCAACTGATCAGTTGGAAGGTGGAAAACAATGGAGTGAAAAACCACCGATATGCAGTCAGAATAGTGAAATATCTGGCTGATTATGTCCTCGAAGGGAAGCGTGGCTCTAGCTGCATTCATCCTAGTTTACAGATGCGTTCTACGGAACAAGATGAGCAAGAATATTGTGGATCATCATCATCACGAACAGCAATACATCAGTGGTTCACACTGATGCTTAACTGCCACACAGCTACGAGGAAGAAAAAGTCAAACCCTGTACAGGAAAAGAAAAGAAGAAAAAAGAGGGGGACGGGAAGTGACCTAACTACTAAAAAAACAATAGCTACATCTGTATTCAAACATTCAACATCAAGGTGTCTACACCTTGCAAACACAGCTAGACTGTTAGTGAAAGTAAGACGTCATCAGCAAGACAGCATCTTTACGGCCTTCACTGTCCCGCGTCATTCACTCACTTCACAGACAACTCGGACAACCAACGACAATATTCACGCCACTGAGCTCGATTAGCCGCCATCTCATCTAACGTCTCCAGCCACCGACTCTGAGTCGCGAGGGTCCAAATCTGGCATGATTGACTGTGTCGGTTTTATGGTCACACCGTTCAGTTTAGTTCAATAGGTCATCGAGATGCGCAAGCCGTCACACCGCGTCAAGGTCCATTCTGATTGACAGAACTTGGTGAAGCTTTCGATCTGCACGGCTTACTTTTGTCCTTTTGATATAGTGTATCACTGTGACTGAATGTTTATGCACACTTCACAGCGGACTCATAAGAAAAATCTTATTTTTGCACTGTTCCTAATATACTTTCCAGAGCAGTAACTTTTTCATACGTTACTATCCAAAGATATTACTAATCAGAATGCCTAGAAATATTTCATCGTGAACTTGCACAACTTGCCTCAGCAAACAGACAGTAATGATAGCATTAATTTGATGGAGGTTGCTGAAAGGTTTTGCTTTCTTTTCGTGTGAAGACTTCGATAGTTCATCTAGGTATGCTTCGTATTCTTGAATTCAGCCGTTGAACTGTACACTTTGGCATATCTGTGCATTTTACTATGTCCGACTGCATGCAATCCATGGTAGAATTTGAAATCCACAGAAAGCTAACCCCTTTTGTTTTAGTATCACATGTGTAGTGTTGCACTGTGGAAAAGAACTTTACAATATGTTATTGCAAGGTCTCGGATTTCCTTTTCGCCTATGCTGATTTGTGTGCTGAAATCAATAACTGAAAATTCGCCCCCAAATCATCACCTATTTTTTGTCATTGTCTGATTGGTTTGAACATACCTAATCTTCTCGGGGGTCATGCTAACAGTAGGCTGATACCATACAATTTTTGTGGTGACGACAATCTTACAAATAGTAGTTTCAGAACGCAAGTCCCTAGGTTGAACGGGTAATATGAACTTCAGCAAAAAACACAATGTTCTGCCGTTTAACTTTGAATACAATGCATAATCTATCAGGATTCACAACTATTCGCAGTCTATCGGGGCAGCTGTAAACCTCTTGATTCAGAACAGAACAAGACGAAATATTGAAGGTTTACGCGAGTAAAACTAGTTCTGCATATAATTAAGCAACGGTTAGCACATTATACAACTTACAACCAGGTGAACTCTGTGCACGGAATTCAACCGTCAGCAAATGTCAGCCAATAACAGGGCAACGTAAACGGTTCAATGTGGCGGTACAAAACAAAAAAGAGCGAGTTCAAGTGGGAGTTCGTGGTGTCAATGCAGAGTTGGTTACGTGTGGTAATGTAAAAAACCTTCGGCCAGTAATTAATGCAATCAATACTGGGGGATATATGTATAGGACCTATAGTAGCGGTAGTGTCGCTGCGAGGGGTGTAGCGGTTCCGTGGTTCGATCCCTTGAGCATCACTTTGTCATCCAACTCTCGGTTTCAATTGGAGTGATCCGAACACAACTTCCATTTATTCTGGCCAGAATCAACACTCCCCGGGTCCGCCCAACGGAAAATAACCAAAAAAAATGTCGAAACAGGTTGGCGAGACACAGAATAGTAATAGACGATTTACTTTAGAGGTCAACGCTCAAGTCTGGAAGTTAGTTTGCACTCGTATCTTCTAGCAAACAGAGTTACCGAACATCACATCTTTGGCTGCCATTCTTTGTTCTGACTAAGACTTCTGTCACCGCTCCGTCTGCCAACAATCGACTGATTCACTATCCCCATGTTCCACTGTCCTCTTGGCATTGACTCATTGATCACCAGCACCCGGTCTCCAGTTAAGCATCAGTGCGAACCACTGATGTATTGCTGTCTATGATGATGATGATGATGGTCTCCAACTGCAAGCTCTCGAAATTGCGTTGTCCATTTCTGCCGTTTCTGTAAATCAGGGACGTATTCGTATCGTCGTGTCAACTTTGGGGCGGTCGTGGTGAGATTTTTGCCTGATGAGATAGGCCTCATTGTCAGTAGATAGTGATGCCACCTGAGGTAGGACGGAGTTACATAACCACAAATTCGGCGTAACCATCCCATTTTCTGTAGCAACGTACTCCATGAACAGGGCAGTAAGAAGCAGTGGAACCAAGTGACACTGCCTAGGGTGGTGAACACCTGGGTCTGTTTCTTCGATCTGTTAGTCTACCAGAGAAGTCCTCAAGTTGTGTCGTCCATGCAACTGGATCTTTCCAGAGGAGTTCCGAGCCGTTAAACGACACTCCTGTCCTTTGGTCTTTCTGATGCACACCTCGAGAATTTAAATCTGCAGTGTTACGTTTGATGTTCACATACCGTCAGTCGTCCTGACTAGACAGGTCATGTACGTAGGATAGCCGATTGACGACAAACGTTCCAACTCGATTAGAGGTATTGCGTATAAATTGAAGAACAGTTATTGAGTTCGTCCATAACGTCACGAATTTAAATTCCTTCAGTAACTCCCTTTTGATGTAGTTGGTCAACTTAGCAGCAAGGACATCCACTGTCAGCTCCATCCCAGGTATATTCATAACGCGTGTGGAAACTACTCTTGACCTTCCAGTCACCAAGTAGCAGTAGACAAATCCGTCCGTATCCACTAGCCTAACGTACAGAAGCACACCACCTAGGTTGTTTACCAAGTTGGGACCAGTAAGTAGTTGAGCGTTCAAGGAGACACTCTGACATTTGGCAGCGCGATCAGCAACTAAACTAATTTCGGTGGATATCATAGATTTTATTGTCAAAGAGTCCTGGTTGATTGTCACGTACTCTCGATCTGCAGATTTGAACACTGGCTGATGCGATAGGTACCAAATAACGGATCGCCTCTTTTCTCCTTCAGGCATCGGAACTAGTTCAGCTTGTCCACTAGTGATGTACTCTTCCATCTTTGACACATAAAGCTGATAAAACACCTTGTTACGCATAAGATGTCTTTTCAGGCCGTTAAGTCTGTGACAGGCGAGCTCTCTGTTATCTAGCAAACTCGGCTGGCCATTCCTCCACATTAGGGCTATCTGATAGTGGCCATCAACGGATGTCAGAGACCTTCTCATGTACCCAAGGGCGCTGCGATCTTCAACAGACATAGCACGTTGGATACATTGGGTTTCATTGAATTCAAGATTAAACATCCTTTCTAGTTGAAGCTACTTTGATGCATCACCAGACAAATGGTATACTGAGGTTTCTACTGTGCCTGTACGACCTTCCGTCTGTGTTGGCGATAGCAACATCCAGCCCGGAGGTCCGCGTACAGTGTACGGGTCTTTACCTTAGCCAAACCTCTGATTCAGGACCCAATGAGCCATCGGGACATCACATCCAATCAGCACGGAGACCTTTGCTTCTGGAATCACAGGTAACCGCACATCACTTAAATATACAGATCACTTCTCATTAGTTTGGTTGGAGGGCCCAGTCCTTGTTCGAATCTGACATCCTAAACCAATGTTTTCTGATTACTGAATTATATTGGAGGAGTTTGGTTGGTATGAATTAAACACCACTCACATTTTGTCGCGGTTTTCGCATTCAAGCAAATGTTTCAAGCGGCCTCCTTCGAAACGAAGCACTAGACTCATGTTTTAGCTTTTGTCATAGCTTTTCTGCAGTGTTTGTGTTTGTCAGGACCGGCCGTTGAATACCGGTCCATATTCCCATGAGACAGCCGTGTTGACTGTGGCGCCATTGGTCTCACTTTAAACACTACTGAGTTATCACACGATGAGCGAAATAATTGTAACGATTAGTGAGATGGCTGTCCCCAATCTTCTGACCAGACCTAAAATGGTTGTCAGCACTTTCTTCGCGAACCTCACTATATATAGCGCAGTCAAACGATCAGGAAGACGAACTAGGCTTAAGAATAGCTGTTTACTGATTAGCTGCAGGTATCTACACGCAGAGAGCCACAACCTCTTATTAATGTGCCACATCCAGCGTGTGGAACGCTAGTGCTTATGCCTTTCCTGAAACACATACACAATGTTGACTGAAATGGGAAAAGCTCTACGTTAATTGAAGCGCCCGTTAGAGCAGTGCTTTCTTGACTTACGTTGAGAAGTCCCATGTGGAAGGTCCAGATTGATGCTGATTGAAGATAACAAACTAATTGTGTCTCCAATCGAGACGATCATGTTACCTGATCATGACTAACAAACGAAAGTAGCCGAGTGTTCAGACTTGATAATTCTGACTGCGTAATGTGGGATCAATGGCGCGGTGGTCAACACAGTTGCCTCATGACTGCATGGTCAGAGTTCTAATCTCGGTCGTGGCAAGGATATGCACTACTGACGAGCTCTAACAAGAGCGGAATTCGAGTCCAGCGTTTCTTTGAGAAGCAGGGTGGTTGGATGACCTCTTTGAATGTGAAGGTTGCGATCGAATATAGATGTTAATCAATCTGAAATTAATCAACTCACCGACCACTTGTCAGTAACATTTTACATAATGTAGTGATCATTGGTACTGTAGAAAGTGACGAAATACTAATTAAGCGGTATGACCATCAACCTGCCGTTCTTTGTCGAGATCACCACAAAATGGTTATTGATGTCAGATGGCGACTCGGTCAAGTAATGAATCAATCGGGTGTCACAATATTTCACTAACTTCTGTGTAATCTGACTGGAATAATAGTGCTCAATTTCGAAGAGATCCATTTGTGAAAAATCTGGACTTCGGCTGGATTCGAACCAGCGACAGAAACACCATGCCCAAACGTGACAAGCGCTCTACCAGCTGAGCTACGAAGTCACGCCGGAAGCTCAGAAATTTCACATTTGGACCTAGTTACCCACCCAACCAACTGTGTCATATGGAATCCACCAAATGATCCAGCTGATTGACTGCCCAAGCAGGTTCCCAATTTGATGTCTCAATTTTTTTTTGCATCCGCCTTCACATCTTTATAATACGGTTGGTTCGAGTTGTCTCTACTTACAAAAATGCTCGTTACGGATTTATTTTCTGTTCTTACAGGTTTCCACAGAAAAATTGTTTGTAAGCTGGAATTTGAGCAGGATAATACAGAACAACCAATGGTCATATAGCTACTCCACGATCGTTTGTTTTGGAATGTTCACATTGTCCGATCACTCTGACGGAGTATAGTAAATATCTTATTAAAAGTTTCATCAACGTTTAATACCTTTCGGTCAAATTGAAATTAGGGAAATCATCAAACTTTCAATAATCGGGGTCTTATTTAATCTAACTTAAACACCAACATTTTGTCGTTGATTTTACATTCAGTAGGCTTTTTTGATTATCCGTCTGCATCCAATGAACTTGATTTGATTATTTCTTTTCTATACTTTTTTTTAACTTGATCAAAATTTTTCTCCCTTTGTTTACCCTCTGTTACCGTTATCTGCTTATTTCCAGTTAGCCGTCTTGCAAGAGTATAGCTCCGGTTCCACAACAGGAGGTATTCTGGTGTTTATGGGCGTCTTGCTTATGGTTCTACTTGTCCTCAAACGATCTGCTTGATGGCGGTGTATTTTATCTACTGGGAAATCCCCCAAACGTTGTCCGATCGTCTTGTGATATGATAATTGGCTTCTATGTTGGATTTTATCCCATTGTTTTTATAGGAAATTCGAGTAGCCTTTGTTCTCCATACTGTGTGATCCCGACGTAGGTCCAGTAACTGCGTTTTGTTTTCTGGTCATCTATCCCTTTGTGCGAATAACCGGTCGATCTCATTTAGGATCACATTTCCCACATTTTGTTTGGCCTGTTTCTCTCGTCCGTTTTATGGAACATTGTATTTTTTTCCTCCGATTTCCTAGCTATTTTCCTATTTCGAATGAGATTTGCTTGTACAGTTTGTACGTATTTCTGTTCACTCCTTGAATCAATTGCTACCACTTATTACAATGACATTCAATTGAAATATCTTCTGGTTTTCCTCCTACTACACTATTTGCCTCAACTATTCACAGTCAGTGCATGCTTTCGTCTCGTAGTGACTTGACAGCGTGCGAATCGGGTTGACCAATATGAGGTCAGATTGTCTTGATCTGATAGAGCATGACTGATCTGTGTTTGTTTGTCCATTACTGACTGACCTTAGCAATCTGGTCGTCTGTAACCTTGGGACGATATCCATTTGTCGTTAAAGAGAAGGGCGCATCTGTAATTGTAATGTGAACAGATTTGTTGTTTGCATCAAGTCGTTTGTGAATCGCATCACTTTGTCAATGCATATTGCGAGGACCCTCATATGTATGATAGATTGGTTAGATAAAAATGTGAAGGCAAAACATTATCACGCTGGGCACTGTTCGAAATCATCCGCATTCGGAATCACCACAATACGATCAAGCGACAATGGCCACTGATCACTAATACCCTGAGTAACGCACTGCTGAATAAAGTTGGTTGCTATTGCCATCCGATTAATTCACCATATAACCGGTTTAAAGCTGCACTTCTGTTCCTAGGCGATCGATATCTATCCTACTTAAGTCTTTTAAAATTGCACTTAATTTCCCTCAGTGTTGTGGCAAACGAAATCTCGAACCATTTGATTGGGACTGTGTATGTTTATACGTAGACACAACCACAAACCGCGTAGCGTGGCTGCAACTTATGTGCACAGCTCTAAAACAAAGTTATCACAAGTTTCAATTGAGGTGGTATGCGCCGGCAAACACGCGAAGGTTGTGACATGGGAGACTGGCTCTCAGTCTAGCAGATAACCTATTT
>JTDE01000675.1:32597-44740 GCA_014338405.1 Paragonimus skrjabini miyazakii
ATGTGACATTTTGGAAACCTTGAAATCTCCCACACAAACATTCCTCGCTTGTTCTTCAATATTTCATACTCAATGCAAGTGCTCACAACTTATGAAAAAAGAATTGGAAAATTTTTGTCCTATGTTGGGAGAAACGATTTGGAGGCCGAACGGTTAAATCTGCAAAAACTTACAATAGATCCGTTTAAGTGTTTGTTCATGTGAGTGAGCTAGAAATGAAGCTGAACTCCGAAACTGCACTCTGTTAAAGCTTCAAGGTTCCTCAGAGTTCACTCCTCAGAAAAACACAGATGAATGTGTGATGAAAATCTACTCGATTCACCGCTTATCCAAACCCCGACACAATAGGAATTCTAACAAGAGACCAATCCAAACGTCACATTGAAGGTACTACATCACGATTGGACGAACAGTTTCAATGTTACGCCTTCCGTTATTCGCTTATTTCTTTGTTCCGTATTGCAACAATTAACGTTCAGTTTTTGACTTAGTGTGTGTCCATATGATCAGCCAGTGAATGACTATGATTTCTTTAATACTGTTGTGCATCCATAAATTCCGGCTTCTTGTCTCACGAATATAAATTGCTTACTGTAATCAGTATGAGGTCTTCAGCTTATTACTTGCGTGGGAGGTTTCAATCATAGTACGATTTCTAGGGCTATCCGAAGTCCCTAATTCCGAGTATTACAGAATGCCAAAAGCTTACTAATATAAATATGAACTTTGAGTAGATAACAAAAGGCGTAATGGCCAACGAAGTTATTCGACTGCAAGTGAAGCCATATGTGTCAGGACAACGTGGTCAATTCTACAGTCCGTTTTTCAATCGTCAGCCAAAGCCTCCTACTGCATAATGCAAATGTGGAGATTGACAGTTTGTAGAAATTTGTTCTTATGAAAACCGGACTTACAATCTCATACCGCTTCTCACGGTCAAATTGTCCGCATTCGCCTACGCCATAAGCGATTATTCACGCAATCTGGTTGACATTCAAAGGATTATGGGGTTGAAACTATGGCATAATCCCGTCAGCAAATTGTGTCACTTTGTTGTCAAGGCAGTAGCATAGTTTTATGATTTGATGTCATCGAAAAATGCGGTGACCTCGAACATGTCATAGATAACAACCGGTAAATGAGCTAGAAAGCCACTTCCTGTGAGACTTGGTTTCATAAGTCAACGAGGGGCACGAGAATTGCATTCGAGATGGACCTCATCTCACCCTTATTCAGTCATGTAGGGATCGTGTTCACATGTACCCTGAGGAAGGCACTTGACTGTACGATCGATATAACCTACTTCATACGAGCATGTGGAAGGAATAAACACAATATAAGATCAAACATACAGGTAACGTATCTTCGAGTTACGCTTGAGCTTCCGGGTTGGATCTGGACGGGAATCTTAGCTGCACAGCACCGTTAGTCCTTGCGGTTGTTGGTTTCTACACAGAGTTGTTAAATATTCTTGGTGTCTTGTGTAATTATTTGATGCGAATAGTTTGTTAAAATGTCATGGATCGTGGCGAGTATCTGAGACATAACTGCAATATTCCTTGTCATACTTGCATTGTCAAAACTGCGACGTCGCACCTACAACGGAAGAACCACAAGGACAAACAACATTTTGGATCTGATATCAGAATGAAACAACACAGATAGGGGTCTGGCCGCATTTTGAGAAGATGAGACTGCAAGTTCTGAATCGTACACTCACTATGGTGTAGTGGAGTATGGAGAAAAGTGTACAACCAGGCTACTTATTGAAAATAAGTAAAACTCATATGGTAACAATTTAGCGGGTAGAAAATAGTCATCAACTCCATTTATACGGTTGTCTTTGTTTGATTCTCGCTTGGCCTTATCCACTCCAATTTCATTTGAGCAACGAACATCCGAACTCAAATAGTTGCTTATTTTATGTATGCAGAGTCCAAATTTCTATTTATAGCACTCTGATCATATGCAAAGCGATAGTGTAGCCGCGGAAAGTTTTTTGAACATTAGGACTTTGCTACAGAGTTTCGTTGAAGCCGCTACAGACGGGTTGCTTGCAGATAACTATTGGTGAATGACAAACATATAGGACTAATCCATCATTAATGATAGTGGAAGTTGATCGATGGTTGACACTGTTTGTGGACCGTGTCATTATCTTCAATTGCAGTAAACTACTAAATTTATTTTGGGCTACTTTTTATGTTACTATTTAATGAGAGCCTAACATGCCAGACTGATATACTGTCGGGAATTAGACTTAGGGAACTTGATGATTTACCACTGGACTACGAGTTAGAGTGAGCTTCAATCGGTGTGATATTGAATATGGAGAGTGATTATGAACTGTAACGAGTAAGATTTATATGATTTTGTTTGTCGGATTAATGAATGGTTTTCGTAGAAATGCCAATGGGTTTCGCTTACACTTAAATATATGCGTTGTTCTTAACATTAGAATGATATTAAGCTACTTCGATTAAGTTAGTAGTATAAAATGTCGATTAGCAAAAATTACATATCTTGAAGATGATCGCGGAGACATTAGTGGCAAGACTGGGTCACGTGTTATGCGATATGTGAGACCACAACCTGTTTGTGGGACTTTGCTGGTTGTGGTCTTCAGAGACATCAGAAGAAGTTAAATTTAAGAAGAGATCTAGTCGTTTCAAAATGTTCAAAAGACGAGATTTACTTTATTACTTATGTCAAAAAGAAGACGCTGTCACTGGTAAGTCATTAAAACTTATGCAGTCGCAGAGTACATGGGATACTCGGTATTTTGGCGTCCGTGGTGTATCAATAATGAAGCATATCACGCAATTATGGCAACAAATTTGCCCACCTTTTAGACCCGCTGCTAAGTCTGGAATTATTTGATCTGACCAGCATGTGTCTGGAAAGAACACCAGTACAGCAATGAAATAGACAGCCGGATTCGAGAACAGATATATGTCTGCTGAAGGTCGTTCGACTGAGGAGATAACATTTTGTTGAATATTTGAAGTGCACACATTATTCCATGTTATTCAAAAAACCATTATCATTATACGAACAATTATACAGTGGGGGTGACAGTGTTTATCAATCCTTGATAAAATGATCGCTCCACATATGAACAATTAATGTCACAGGGTTTTGCTGCACTGGGTAACAAGTGATGCAGTCTGGGAAGTAGGCGCAGTCGTTCAACATTAGTCATAAAGGAGTAGTTTGGTATGATGTCTATATACGTATGTATGTATGTATGTGAGGTGTTCGTTGTGTATGGTGTTAGTGTGTTGTGTTTCGGTTGGGTTTGGTATTTTCTTTGCTTGATCTGATTCTCTGTATGTGTGATTGGTTTGTCTGTGCAGTATGTGTGGTTTGTTTGTCTGTGCAGTATTATCTCTATGTGAATGTACCGATTGTCTTGTGTTGTGACTGTTGTGCCTGCTTTGGATGGTTGATGCTGCAGCGTATGTGTGCGTATGTGTCACCTGCTGTCTTGCGATACAGGCTTTTGAGCCATAGGCTTTGATTAAGGGTCCTGTTCGCTCTCCTGTCTAGGTCTGGGCGTCCTGGCAGTATCCGATGCCCATAAAAATCATGAGTTTACAACAGAAACCAAATACAATACTGTATCGACCGTCGCGCAGGATAAACCGGGTCGCCCTATCTGCCGCACATGGCAGGGTAGATAGGCGGAAATATGTTGCTGCCAATCACTCACCCTCATACTGTCCCCCTAATATTTATCCCCGAGCAGATAATGCTCACTCAAGTTTCAGTTACCCGAAAAGCAACCTGAAACAGGCCCGGGGACGCAAAACGCTCTGTATTGGAGCATGGAATGTGCGTACGCTGTTCGATCGAGGCGGCTCCAGAGGACAACCAGAACGGCGCACTGCACTGATCGCGATGGAACTGCGACGCCATGGGATCGGCGTAGCAGCCTTGAGCGACAAAAGGCTTGCGGACCAAGGTATGTTACGGGAAGCAGGTGCCGGGTACACCTTCTACTGGATAGGTTACCCGACACAGGGTGCACGGGAGCATGAGGTCTGTTTTGCAGTCGCTGATCACATCAACGCTTTGATGATAGATGAACCGCACGGCATCAGCCCACAAATGCTGTCTATGCGCCTGCGAGTCGGTCGAGGTAAGTGTGCCATATTTATCAATGTTTATGGTCCAACTATGTGTCACACTGATGATACAAAGAACCAGTTCTATGATCAACTGTCCGCCACAATCCGGTCGGTGCCGGTGACTGATCGACTGTTTGTTTCGGCTGACTTGAACGCTCGAGTCGAACGCGACTCGGTAGCTTGGCCGGGAGTCCTCGGACGCTACGGCATTGGTTCAGTGAACGAGAACGGTGATTGTCTGCTCTGCATGCGTGCTGCTCATGAGCTGGCTAGCACGAACATCTGATTCCAGCTGAATGCAAGTGACATCACGACGTGGACCCATCCACGAAGCGGCCATCTCCACCTGCCTGATTACGTGATTGTGCGACAGCGCAACATTCGTGAAGTGCGTATCATGCGAGTGATGCGTGGCGCTGAATGTAGCACTGATCATAGACTGGTCAGGACTAAATTACTTATCCAAATACGCAGGTCTGTTTGTTGCAGATTTATCAGGCAAAACAGATTTTAGATATTAAACAACTGGAGAACTGTGAGACGAAGACTGCTTTTCAGTGTGCAGTTGCCTCTAGTCTGCACGACGCTCCTGTATCCACTACCCCTGAGGGTATGTGGCAGTTCTTTGAAGAACGGATCACGACGGCAACCACCGGGACGATTGGTGTCCAATGCCAGAAACGTCCGAACTGGTTCGACGACAACAACGTGGCTGTCGCTGAATTGATACGCGTTTACTGCCTCCACAGTGGATTCGGGCAATAAAGCGAACAAGGCGACGTTCCGAAGTATCCGCTGTAAACTGACCGAGAGTGTTCGCGGAATCAAGGACAACTGATGAAGGAAGCAGGGCGAGCGGATGCAGGGCTTCGTAGATCGTCGACAACATAAGGAGTTCTACGATTCGCTCAAATCGATCTTCGGTCCATCGATCCAGTCCACTAAGGCACTGGTAGACGTGGACACCGGCTGCTCGTGCACCCAGCCAGAGGATGTCATGAAGTTCTGGCACAAACACTTTGGTAGCCTACTAAATCGTCCTGCTGCAATTGATTGGGTGACCGTGAACAGCCTGCCGCAACAAGCCATCAAGCCTTCACTTGCTCTCGCACCTGATTTACCAGAATTGCAGAGAGCGATTGGTCAACTTCGCAACGGGAAGGCTGCAGGTGAAGATGGATTGCCAGGCGAGATCCTGAAGAATGACGGGCCGGCGATGGAACGTGCACTGCTCCAGCTGGTTCATTCCATCTGGTAGCACGAGGAGATGCCACAGGATTTCAAGGATGCTATGGTAGTACCTTTGTTTAAGGGTAAGGGTAGCAAGCAATGCCCCGACAGCTATCGAGGCATCAGTCTGCTGAGCTGTGCAGGCAAGGTGCTTGCCAGCATCCTTCTGAATCGGCTGAATACAAATGTCTTAGAGGCCAATGTTCCTGAGGAGCAATGTGGATTCCGGACGAATTGGAGGACGGTCGATCTGGTGTTCGCTACTCGACAGCTTCAAGAGAAGCGCCGGGAACGCAACCAGCCCCTGTATGCCCTCTTCGTCGACTTCACCAAGGTGTTCGATTCCGTGAGCCGCGAGGCGCTGTGGACGGTGCTTGGTAAGTTTGGATGTCCAGGTAAGTTTGTCAATTTGATTAGAGTGTTACATTTGGGCATGAGGGCGAAGGTGCAATCGTGTGGATCTACCTCTGATGATTTTGACATTGTCACTGGCGTGAAGCATGATTGTGTTCTGGTTCCATACTAATTTAGTTGATATTTGACTGCAATGCTAACAGTTGCGTTCCAGGACTCTGGGGAGTACGGTGTTAAGGTAGAGTACCGGACGGATGGGCGCCTACTGAGTATTGGACATTTCGGCGACCCAACCCGGTTACATACCTTAACGATGCGCATGCTTCTGTTCGCAGACGACAGCGTGCTGTTCCCCCTCAACGAGGACGAACTACAGCGACTGACCGCGGCTTTCGCAACCGCGGCATCCAAGTTTGAACTGGATATCAACACAGGTAAGACACTTTCTTTCTTTCAGCCTTCTCCGGGCGGAGGCGCTATCTGTGTAGCTTCACCCCAAATTCGCATCAATGGAGATGTTGTCGACAGCTGCACAGATTTATGCTACTTGGGCAGCAATCTGTCCACCGATCTGTTCGTGGACCGCGAGTTGAGAGCTCGTATGGAAAAGGCAAGTACTGCTTCCGGACTTATTGAAAGACGGGTTTGGAAGAATCACAGCCTGAAGCCGAGCACTAAGCTGTTTGTTTACCGCTCAATGGTGCTATCTGTGCTGCTATTCAACAGTGAAACGTGGACATTGTATCATCGGGACGTGCACTATCTGAGCCGCTTACATTTGCAATGTCTAAGACGCATCTTGGGTATTCGGTGGCCGGACATGATTCCGAACACTGAAGCACTGCGGCGAGCGGACATGAACGGGATGGAAGCCTTGCTGATGTTCAATCAGCTTCGTTGGCTGGGTCACGTCCGTCGGATGGGCGATGAGCGTATTCCGAAGCAGGTGTTGTATGGACAACTGAGATCGGGTAGGCAAAATTCTGGTGGTCAGAAGCTGAGGTACCAGGATGCTGTGCAGGTAATTCTCTCACGTTGTAAAATTGATTGAAGATGTTGGAAAGACTTAGCGTTGAACCGGACTGCCTGGAGGAATACGATTCGGAGGGATGTCCGCGAGTTCAACGAACAGTTATTGCGCGACCGGGAACGAAAGCGCGCGGTACGCAAGGGAACCATCGGGGTCATAGGTCGTGGTGACATGACTTTATGTCGTTGCGATGTGTACGGCCACGAATGCGCTGGCCGTTTAGCATTGGTTGGTCACCAACGTACTCATAATGCACCGTCGGCGAAGAGACGACGAGTATGTTAGGCTCACGTAGGTCATATCAGTATATCCATTCTATTTTTGTTAATGATTGCATCGACCAAGACCATGATCGTTTGGCAACTGATCCGTTCCTCTTTTCAGAAACTTGAATGTATGCAGTCACCTACCCGTTTTCCTCTTGAGCTTTGTTGATATATTGAATGATGAATCGTCTGTCTGATCTTTTCGTAGTTCAATTTTATTTTTTTCTTCAACTTTATCCTGTCTAGAATGCATTAACACGCACTTGTATACTGAAATGCTTCTTGTATTCCATTTTACATATCTTTCCTGTCGGTTAAGATATTGTCATTGCAGTCTCTCTCACTGTTTATTCTCCGAGAGGTAAGGGTTTCCTTTTCGTGCTAGCCATTCAGTTGGCTAACCAGCATTGGCCGGCTGGACACAAAGGCCTTACCCACACACCTGCTGGTCTTATTCCTTTGAGTTTACACCGGATACGTAGTGTGCGAGTGAAACTGCAACTGGTGCAGCGCAAGTCACTTTGGAGTGATGGTTTAAAGCGCAGGCAATCTTTGGCCTCAGTCACTGTGACAAGCTAATCCGTTTCCGATTCCGCCAACCGTGTATGTGTGTATGTTGAAGAAATATGCTCAGTTATGACTTCGCAAGTGGAGATTAGTGGCTGATTTAAACCGTAAGGAAATTCAAAGTTTTCGCTATTGAACTCAGTGAACCCAGATCGTATGTTGTTAGCAGGTATAATGTTCCGTTCAATCTGAACTCGCACCTGAAATTTACTATAAAAGGCAAATACAGAAAGCTGTGTGGACGGAATTCGTGTACACAACCGTGCGTGAATAATCTACACATTACATATCTTGGTCAAGATATCACGGTTATCTGAATGTGTTCGGTTTGGCTAACTGTCTACTGACCGCTGCCAACACAATGTCTGCGCGAACTGTTTGTGAACTGGGCTTATTTCATAGGACTTCGCGGGCTTGTAAGTTATGTCCGCTAATGTTTGTTAATAGCATGCATAAAACGTTTATGAAAAGAACTGTTCGCTGCACGTCCTTTTCTCATAGACGGACCTTTTTAGAACACGACCTCTTGCTCTAGTGGATAAATGTCTGGACTAACATTCTGACACCATATGTTCGAATCTCTATCGTCCACAGTGCTGATGATTGCCAACGAAGTTAAACCGGCTGTTCAGTGGTGGTCATTGAGTTGGGCTGCTCATAAAAGCGTCGATTCTGTGGCCGGTTTTGACAAAAGGCTTGACGACTGACGAGTTCGGGTTGTTTTCCTTTGTACTGGCGGTCTGTAACTACGCACACAACCACTTCGATGTATCTGTTTATCTATCTGGATATCCAATGGCCGATTAGTATTTCCGATGGAGCTCCCAATTCAAGTATATAAGGATTTGTGATCACGTGCGATGTAATCGAATCATCCTAGTTTTACTTTCTAGCAAACACTGAAAGTGGTATAGGCTGTAGTACACACAGTTCTCGTGCTGTACATTCTGAAGTTGGTGACGTTTAGGTAAGTTTTTCCCATGGTAAGCTATATGGCTTTGCAGACGGTTTTGATGGAGTAGGCAGGTAGTACTGAAAATGGGGAGGAAGGGTACTACCACCATACAATTCATTCGTCTGAATATATGAATTCGAAGTTTTTCTGTGACGATTTTCAGTCTAATGTTAATAGGTATATGTGATTTAACCAAACTTTATCATGGTATTGATCTTCGAGTATATATGTATGGATCGTACTATCTAATGTGTAGTTATCAGGGTTCTTATTTCAATGTTTACTAAGCGCATGTTGAATTGGCGGGACCATGTCGGGTTTAGATGGTTGGAGGGGCGATTGGTAGAATAAATTTTCGAACTACTGATTCAGACCATATGTTAGCTATTCGGAAACCGATTACCTATTTCGAGAATTCCCTATTAACCAGGTTTCTTCTGTACATTCACTCTCTTAATTTTCCTTGGTTAGTGTTTGATACCTTCCAAAAACTTGCTGAAAGTAATCATTTTCCTTTGGAACGATGGCTGTAGCTTCCTTCTATAATATGCCAATGGTAAACATTGGACGGTCGGTCTGTGTAACACTTTGTCTGGCGTGTATGGGTTGCATACTAAACTTACGTCTGTAGGCCAATCCACGTTATTTTTTCGTTGGCTAACCGCGACAATGGAGCGGCAATTCTGTGGTCTTACAAAACGTTCGGCAACGGAAGGTTGCTTGATTTTTCTGTTTAAAATGCAGGTTTGTTATGTGATTGTAGCCAGTACATATTATATTGTCTGCATGACTACGTTTATAAAATAAACTACCACTTTATCCTCTACGGTTCCAATGAGTACATTGGCCAGTGTGGATACCAGTGGACTATATAGGACAACTGTCAAGTTGGTGTCAGTCTTTTTCTTCCGAATTTGTCTTACAAGCTTTTAGGGGCCTTTTAGGTTGATCAGATTTTGCAGGCAACTAGTTGTTGAAAGAAAGAAATTCAATGGTTTTATTTGCGGATATAATTGATAGCAAGTGTCGTGCGTCAACAAAGAACGAACACCCACCATCAATGTTTAGGTCATTTCGATGCCTAATTAATCCAGCAATGTCGTTAGGACTGAACCTATGTGATTTTTGTAGTGGTCTATATATGTTCACGAGCCACTTGACGGTTTTGTAGTGTGAGAACTTCACAATGGACAGCATCGATCACATTGGTCTATTGGACTTGTATTTAAAAGTGCAGTCACGTGAAGTTTTATGTCCACGTTTTTGTTCCGTTGATGCTATCCTTCCTTTTCGTAGCTCATACAGCATTCTTATCGGCCTGTTACCCTGTTTTATATCCGTGGCTCACTTTTTGTGCATCCTTAGGATAGGCTGTATCTTATTGATGTTATTTTGACTCTTACCTGGCACTAGATTCTTCAACGGGTCTTGAATCTAGAAGGTCGATGTTTGTTATCAGCCTCTTCACTTCCGTATAATACACCGGTTTGTGTGGACCTTTAGGTTAGACTCCATTGTTCCGCTATAAATGTAGCATATCAACAAATTTAACTTTGTACCAGTGTTGATCAATCTCAGAGGTGGAATGCAAATGCTTCAGTTGACCGAACAGATTCTCTCACTGGGACTCCCTACCGAAATTGAACTGTTTGTTTCTTTGGGAGCGTGTAAGACTTCAGCCCATCCAGTGGTGATTCACGCACTCTGCCGAAAATCAGTTTGCTACGTATCTATGTTTGTGCGGAACGTCGTGGTTGCAATTTCTCGAATCTATGAAAACCGACGCGCAGACCAAAACGAATCAAAGCTTCAACGTGAGCTCCACAAACTATACGACCGCTATAGGTGAATCGCCGAAGCCAGATAGGTTCGGGATAATCGACTATGTTCTGTCATCATCTGTACTTTCTACTATTCATATATTGCACAATGTTCACTAGCTTGCCAGTTTCCAACCAGAGGCCAACAGTAGGTCGGGCACCAGCTGGTTACGAGGCCTTTCAGTAAACAGCATACGAGCGAGTCACCGCAGGCAATCACGCTTCATACCGACGCTCACTTCCGGTTGCAATGACAAAGAAAGCTGTATCCAATCACTTCGATCAGTAGTTGTTTCATCATGATCGACTGAGCCCAAGAGAACGGATTAGCAGTATGCTCCACTAGCGAACATTAACGTATTTGGAGACACACTCGTAAAATCTTACACTCTGGTGGACAAACTGATTTCAAAATTCGTGAAATAAACCACATCTGGTCTACTAATGAGTAGTTTGGCAGATTTGTGAGTTTAAATGAGACTCCACTGTGAAAAGTCAGGGCTTCCGCTAGATTCGAACCAGCGACAGAAACATCATGCCTCAACGCGGCAAACGCTCTACCAGCTGAGCTACGAAGCCACACCAGGAGCTCGGAAATTTCACATTTGGACTCGGTTACCCACCCGTCCCACTGTCTCATATGGAATCCACCAAATGATCCAGGGGATCAACTGCCCCGGCAAAATTTCTCGGACAGTTCACGCTGTAATCCACCAATGCCACTGTAGAGCATAGAAATCGTATTACTAATGAGTAGTTTGGTAGATTTATGATTTTAAATGATACCCAACTGGATGACAACAAGCATAGTTATGGGCTATTTAACTAGGTCGGGGGGAATTTCAAGTGAAACTTCTGTTAGCCAGTATTTCGTGAGCATTTTCTGTTGTGAGATTGTAACCATCGAAGTGGTTGGGACGTAATTATGAGTAACCCAACACGTTCAGCTGTCTTCCCAGTCCACATTGTTGTGTCATTGTGAACCATCTCGTTTGGACCAGCCACGATATTGCCAGCACGTTTAGTTTGGAACAGTGGTCAGGTTGCCAGATCATCTCTGTAGGGACAGTTTCTGTCTGTTAACTCCAATCGATGACTGTGCGAATAGCCCATCTGAAATAGGTAGAAATCTCAAATATTCAATCCATTCCGTCATAGAGTAGATTATCGATGAGTAGTTGAGGATTTGGCCAAATTCAACGTGAGTGGTAATCACACGGATGAAACTCGAGTTTGTTTATTCTTTTCGAGTGAGGCTGGCTGGAATTTCTGTCTGAACCTGAAAGCTTGCATAATTGTTTATGGGACACTTTCAGTCGGAATGGTTGAAATTGATGTCAATCGGTAAATAATGCTATGATAACGTGCACAATAGTGTCCCAGATAAGAAACAACTCATTTTGGTAGACGCTCTCTCAATAGATGAAACCATCAAACATTTGAGCAATGTCATTTCGATTACCATGTGCAGACGAGCCTCAAAATCAACTTCACAAACAAGCGTCATATATGCTGTATTTTGAAGTACGCTAACAGAACTTGTGGCGGTTGTGTACACGGCCGAATTTTCCATCTCAACCAAATCCGAAGGATTGAAAATCATCACTGAGCAATCTCTCCAATTCTGTCCTACACATAAGAGTGGAACTGTTGAGTGGCTTCATATTGTCTTGCTGAATCATCATCCAAGAATCTGGTGATAACTCAATTAGATATGACTGAACGATGGAACAACGTTAACTAACATTCATATCATTGTTTTGCACGCAGTTTCAAAGAACATCCACTCTG
>JTDE01000675.1:44840-55929 GCA_014338405.1 Paragonimus skrjabini miyazakii
TAAAATGTTTCGCTAACTTGAAGAAAATCTACTTAGTATCATAATCGATGATTGAAAAAGAGTTTATGCGCATGATTTATGAGGTCTCTAAACATAAAGTGACAACACGATCGACTATTTCACCAACGGCCAGCCTAAATGTTTTTAGTCTGAATGAAAAGTGGCGATTAGGAATGTGTGTCTGCCGCATACTCAGTCTGTTCAGTGTTCATAACTGCGCGTGTGTGTGATAGAAATTGTTCGCCACAAGCACCTTGTGAAGCCCTGCCTGCTGAAACTGGTGAATGGAATGTGTTCTATTGATTGATCCCCGTACGGTGGGCTCAACAGATATCCGCGCTTCATTCAATAATTTATCGACTCACACTTAACTGATAGTTTGTGCTTTGTTTGTGCCAGTGTGCAACACTAATCCGTCTAGTCGGTTGAACAAGCCTACTCTATTAGTCTCAATACTGCCGTTTTCTAATGAATTCAGTACTTTGATTAATGTTATTCTCGCAATGACCAAGCAGGAACCATTATGAACTGATTGATCAGTGGATCAATTTTGAGTTCTCGATTACGATTTGTTTATCCCTGTGAATACTGTGTCATTATATCATTGGTAGTTAGAGTTTGTCCTACCACGACGAATGAGTGTTTGTAATCGTCGCCCACCAGGAGATGATGGACACATTTCTCACACCAACTGACATGCACAAAGTGACTAGCCACATTCAACGTTTGATTTGATGAGTTTGCAGGATCAATATCAGACAGATAACACATCTCGTGGTTGACAGAAACCAACAAATACTACATGGTACTACAAACAACGACAGTTCATTTGGTCTAGTTGAAACCATAGAGTGAAATCCGATTCTAAACGGGTTACGTGCACAAACAATAAGCCACGTTACAACCTGGTTGCTAGCTCTTGTGTACCATTTCTCCATCTGCTCGGTTTATAATGCAAACGAAACAAAGACGGATAGCGTAAGGAAACATTCATTGGAACATCCACGTTTTCTTTCACTGGGAAACACATGCAAAGAAGAAGGTTGGTTAACTTGTGCAAAATAACAATGAATGTTGATGCCTTGTCAGTGTCGATCGTTATGTACTCAAGTTGCCACGAAAATGCTTTGCTAGAGTGTTTCGCACAGAGTCCTTAATATGAGAGAGACGCTGAGTTGTCGACCCAATTGCCCAAACTGTGCTCCGATGTGCGTGACATCGGTTGCGGTCCTTTGCTTTGAGGAAAGTGTGAACCAAAATGTTCGAACTGCTAACAGCAATTTCCGTCGGAGTGTCTGTATAGACGAATCATGACAAACATCTGTGTAAAACAATGCTGTTAAACTTGAGGTGAACTCCATATGAGACAGTGGGACGGGTGGGTAACCGAGTCCAAATGTGAAATTCCCGAGCTCCTGGTGTGGCTTCGTAGCTCAGCTGGTAGAGCGTTTGCCGTGTTGAGGCATGGTGTTTCTGTCGCTGCTTCGAATCCAGCCGATGCCCTGAATTTTTACAGTTGAGTCTCATCTAGCACCTAGTCTAATTAGATTTCATTGTACAATCAGCAGGCAGCTTTCCGTGATAAGATGATTTGAGTGTTTTACGTTATGGATTTCATTACTTGATTACGCAGCATCTTATCCAGAACCCGAACACTCGAATAACTCGGGAGTGGTGTTTGAAGCGACGTGGACGTTTAAATATCATATGGTACAAAGAGATGAGGCGAACACCAACAGAAATCTGTTTGACACGAATGCACGTATTTTTGAGGTTATCCGCATTGTCTGTGATCGAGCTGCTCTCAGCAACGGCATTCCGTCCAACCTCGGAGATCCGTGACTACTTAGTGGATAAAATGGTTATTCTACTCAGGTTTCAAAGAGGCAAATAGTTTCTCAGCACTTCAACCAGTGAAATTCCTAACGCTCGGTTCGGAACAAATAGCCGGTAGGAAAGATTCACTAAAACATGTTGATAGTATTGTGTCTAATACATGAATTATGGATTTCTGCCAGTATCTAACATCCAACAACAGTCTAGGTGTTTACAAATGAAGCACTGGAACCCATTCAAGACCCATTCACAAAATAGAAAAGAATGCAAACTAATAAACCCATATATTCATTCACTTCGTGAGCATCTTCGTATTCTGTATGCACCGAGAAACGTGCTCGCTTATACTTCACTGCAGAATAGTACGGGTTTCGTGCGATATTTGATTGTTATTAACTATTGATTATCTGCAACTTTTCTCACTTTTCAGCCTCAGTAGACCAGACTAGAAATAAATTTCATCACATGTAGACAATGCCAAAATACACCGCGATTACGTTGATAAGTTGCACCAAAATATAATGATATAATTGTAATATCGTCTAGTGATCTTCATTACTGTTAGAACAATTCACCTTTTCCTGTCCGGTGACTTTGAGAAAGATGGAATGGCTAAACAAGAAGTGAAATCGTCATTACCTAATTCTTTGTTCATATCCTAGTTAAAATGTTGTGTTCCTGCCTTTGATTGCAGAGTGACCTGTCAAGCTTGCCCAGAAATTTTCGGATAGATCAAATGCCCCCCTAATTTTACTCTTGTATTGTCCAAACCAGTGAACCTGAGTTTCAGGCCAGTTGCACTACGTGACTTCAACTATTCACACAAAATTCAATTGCCAAACTTGCAGATCTGAGACCACTGTTAAGTGACACGCAGTCTGACCATAACCTTGTAATCTTACCACATGCTCATGCACCTCATTTATATCTCAATCTGCATGCAGCTTAACATGATAGAACAATAAATGACACGAAGCCGTAGCTGCTTATCTGGCTATCTCACCTCAACTTCACTCCGTTTTCTATGCATTTCACTTCGGCAATGTTGTCCTTTATCTGTAGTTCGTACGTCTACACTGATGCTCCTCAACAATTTTCGCTGCTGTTTTCCTACGATTTTGTGGAACAATAGAGACGTAAATATTGTTGGGAGTGAGAGTGTAGTTTAAAGTGAGTCTGAAAGTCATTTCGAGTTGAGTCCCGATTAAAGTATGCCTCTGACAAGTTTAAGCCTGTTTCTGTTAATCATTCTTGATCCCATACGAACTACACTTCACAGTTCTTATTAACCCCGTTTATCCAAGAAGGCACACCCTCTCATACACTAAACATATAAATACCTATAATTGAGCAGGTGTGTCAAGCGTGAATGTAGCTGAGCAGTAAACAGTCGGACCGGAGTTCAGCTGACAGTGTCAGCAAAGACGCACACAGCTAATGAGCTTTAGAACTTAGGAGACTCGACCGTTGGGCGTCTCTTCTAAACCAGTTGCCTAGATCAGGCATGCGTGAATAGTTTGCTGCACACGCCCCTAGTGTGACAAAATACTTATGATTACACGAAGTCCTCGAATTCTGGTACTTTTAGTGCCACACTGAATTTACCTCTCAGCGTGGTTTATCGTAACATGAACGTCAACATTATCCGGAGGGATATAACGCATACCGTTTGTCTCGTCTTCTCACCAGCAGGTTTTATTGGTCGATGTCAAGGGATGTTATGTTACTTTGTTTTGCAAATGACCTCAAGCCTCAGAGTTTTGCGTTGAAATGTCTCTAGTCAGCCATATTCGATTGTGATCAATCGATCAGCGACAACCAGTAGAATGTGACCACATTTATTGAAATGAAAATTTCTGAGCATAGTCTGATGCACTTGAAATGATGATACTAACAAACACAAACTCATTGTACTGAGGCATTTGTTGCTCCTTCTTAAGTCTCTCTGTTAACAAAATCCGACAGTGTACTCCGGCATCACCCACATGTTACACAATACATCAGCTATCACCTCGGCTTGATCCAACCAACCGATTCTCGGGAGACATCCCACATAGACGTCCCGATTTTTCCTGGACATCGTCATTTCGTCAAGTGATACTGCATATTGAAACCAAACCTACCAATTTCCTAGTCAGTTATACTTAACAGATCGATACAACCGAGGTTCCTTGATACCCTTTTACATGTAGGAAACTCTGCCACCAACCGCGTACTATCCATAAATGTTTTTTTATGATCAACCGAGAAAATTAGGATTTTCAGGTAAAAATAGACGGCTAAACTCCTCTGGTCGACAAATTTCCACACAGAACTTAGTTATCAAGTGATTATCATCGAACTTCGAAAAAAAAATTACTCACGACGAGTGACACGGGAATAGAACCCAGGCCCACCTACTTCACCGTGTTCGGGTCCACCAGATGATCATTCTGTTACGAGTCCACTAATGGCCAATTCAAACAATCAACCGTTGGTAGCATCCAGTGAACCATCAACAATACCGAGGATCACCGACTGAAGTCCAGGTACACAGACCGTATGGAGTGCAAGTCTCAGAATCTTAATTCTTGGATATCCATGTGTACTGTACTCAACGCCATCAATTGCCAATGCAATGATGGTTAAGATTAGTTTCATGGCATTACCGATTACGACGCTCCCAAGTAATGTTTTGAAAACCACAAAGACTACGGTTCTGGGCATCAACATCCGGCCGACACGTTGTGGATTTGATTCGTTGGACAACGAATCTGACCACGTTATGTCCATTAGAGTAAGAATAGATCAGCTGCAGGAATGTACTGAGAATGCTTCGTGTCAACCATCGTTTGAGCTTGTAGAAAAAATCAAAAGTAACGATCAGCTTATGCCAATTTTGAAACGGGTCATTAACGAAATCCGTTACAACTAGACCGTCACAACATCATGAGGGTGAAAACAGCCGTCATCTACAACGAGTTTGTTCTGGACATAGAAGATATTTACAAATGAACGCAGAGGGGCGCAGTGGCAATGATAGTTGACTGCCGACGAACGGTCAATTCCTTGTTGATAATGAACGCAAGATTCCAGCAGTACGGTGATCGATGTCCTGGAGGTCAGTGACAACCGTCCTCCACGGAATGCGCCCACATGTAATCGTAACCTCGTCGCTCCAATATCCGAAGGTGGGGTCGCCAAAACAGTCCATTCTACTGAAGAATATGTGATCGGGCCCGACCTTCATGCAACCCACTGATGCAGCGCATGTTACATCATGAGTAGCGGACTAATCCCGTGTATTGCGATTACACGCAATTTACGAGTGAGTGATTCCTAGGTTTTACCTCTAACTGACCAAGTGAAATCCCGTGTTTTTGAAGAAGTACCCAAATTAATTGTACCTCTCTTAGGCGAAGGTATGTACAGTTGTTGTGAAATGGTGATCGTTTGACTAAAGCTGGAAAGTAGGAAGATGTATATTCAGGAAGGTCTCAACGTACGTTTATTGTTTTCTCATCAATAGCTGAAATAATAATCATACATTTCAACGTGGCTCACGTAAATGTGAGCTAGCGTAATGTGTATCCTATCTGTTTCGGATGTTGTTGTGCAAAATCTCCGCTCCGAGAAACTATTCCGTGCGGATTCGTTTTCGGCGTATGTGGCTCGATTATCAAATGGAACACACACTTTCGCGCGCAAGGGATATGCGTTTTCATTTTGAAGAATTTACGCACAAACAAGTGGGTGATATGGAGTTGAGTAAGTTACTAGCCGTGAGTGGAAAGCAAATGATGTCAGTTTTCATCAGCGGCATGCAAATGACTACTTTATTTTATCTTTGACGTTCACATTGTTCCCGATTGAAATCCTTCTTTCTTTCGTCACGACTATCCCGTTTTCACAAACAATAATCGTAACAGAGTTATTTTTTCTAAACATTTCACTCAGCAGGGAACAGAACGGTTGAATTCAACACTCCATACCCTCAAAAGATTGTTTGAAGTTATCAGTCTTAACAACCTTTGTTTCGTACGCTGACTATTTGCAAACCAGGACTTGAGAGAATACAGCTTCACAGAGCTAAGAAGATACGTATTGGTGACTGTTTGCATGAATTGGGCTGAAGAGGGAGGAAAGGCCTTTGTTATCCGTAGATATCCCCAAGAGTTTATCGACACATTTACCAACCGCAAGTCGATCGAGATGTGTGTACAGTTTTAAAAGTGTTGATTTTAAAACTGCCTTTCATATGTGGTCATATCACAATTGTTAACAGCCAAATATTATTGCCGACCTTGACTCGCCCAACTTTGCAGCTGAAATGCATTCGTTAATATTACAGTGTTGTTCAACTTGCTCACAATCCCATTATGCCAAAATGCACAGCTATTAATGTAATCTCGCAATTCACTCCCTTCTGTAATACCGTCTGTGTCGATGGTCGTACACACGGTCAAGTGATTAGCGCATGTGATGACGCAACAGGCACTGACAACAGGACAAGCTAGTTAACGTTTGACCTCATTCCCTCCAACTACAGCACGAAAACATACCATGTTGTTAACTCGATCAACACGTACATCATGTTATTCCATCACAGGGAGCTAAGAATCCAGCCAATTTTTCCAAACCAATACCAATTGGCAATCACTTTCCGGTATCGTGTGCATCCAGACAGCTGGTTCGTGCAATTTTTCTGCCTGGGAACTGATAAAATACACTTCCTTAACGTAAAGCTCAGGGAATTTTTATTACGTTTGCCGTACACCTCATATGAATTGTAAGACTTCACGTCCGTTGAATAAAAACCGAATAAGCGGAATGTTAACATCCTTGTTTGAAAGTAAACCCCATACTCGAGTCTTGCTCTTATTGATGCTCGTCACCGGTGCATATCATTGTCAAGATCGGTGTTAAAAGTCTAGACATGTTGGCAACCGTGCCGTGGTTTTATCAAGTGGGTATGCTATAATATGTATTATTCAAGATATCACCTGCTCCATCTTTCAGGCTAGGCCAGACTCATTAGACTGTGAGGGGAATTTCAGGCGGTTAGGTAGTTTGCAACAACATATGAGACTAGCTTAAGCACCAGGCTTCGAAGCAACTGTAATGTTTTGCCTCAAAACACCGCATTTACGATCGACATTAATAAAGAAATACGATCGTTTCGCACGCATGATTTGAAAACAAACTCGTGTCTAAACGTAACTAGACTGAAAATGCATCAGAACTTGGCATTTGTTTCACGGTATTGGTGCATTAACGTGAAACTAACACATATCTTTTCAAAATATTCCAGTCCACCAAATTGCATTCAGTTTCCGTGGCTGTAGCTGAAAAGTGTGAGTAGCCAAAACAATGTCCATTAAAATTATTACTCTAGTGCATAATTCCTCAATGTGTACTGTTGAACCTACGTGTAACAATCGAACTACGAGAATACAGCATCTAGTTGACCTGAATTTATTTCGAGGTAACTGATGCATACCCGTTTGTGTTTGTGGCCATTTTTCCGACCAAATCGCGAATCGGCTCACAGTTCGCCAAACTAGCAAATGGGATAGATGTTCAAGACTATGGAAGGTTGATTGGCAGAACTATAATTAATTTGGGTGCAATCTCAATCAACACATTGAACGATCACAGCAAACACTGGCAGGGGTCAGTTATGTAAATGGACAAGAATTTAATGATTCGTGACCGATTTGTCCACAACATCACGACGCTGCTCAGTTCAGTCTTTATGAGGGTTGACATGTTACGCTCGCTATGGTACCAGCTAAGTTAAAGCAAGAGACATGAGTTCAAATTATTGCAGATTGTGCAATCCCGATGTATTGACTGATCGCTTGTGTCATCATGTTTTCTATTTAGGTAGTGGATATTAGTCCGAACAACCAATGACCGTGCTGGACTCATTCGTTCAGCGGACAGGCTCTAGGTCGAAGTGAATATGTTGCATAGTAGTTGTGCATCTCGGCTGGGTAAAATTGGGTCGCCGTGTGTGACAGGAAACGACAAAACTAGAATTTGCGAATATGTGGTGACAGAAAACGAGATACACTGGACACTTCTAAATATCTAACCGTCACCAGCCAGCCGGTCCGTCAAACTCGTAAATGTTACTCAAAATGTACGGAACTATTTGCATCCTAACACTTTCGGACAGATATCTGACAGTCCTCTCCCCTAAATCTCACGTGGTTTATCAAGGTTGTCTGGGGTGCAGTGCAGTGTCCATCATTGCCGAAACTGAGTGTCAGCAGCATATTGCTACAAACCAACACTTAGAGAATCGTGTGTGGTTTCAGATGACGTAATTGTTCACTAAGCTGTCAATCACCGGTATAACCACATGGCCATGAAAACTGTTTGCGTCAACGAGTGAGAAATACTTGTTGTTGATACACCATCAACCTGACAGTACCAATAAATTCAAAGTCATGTACACGAAATAGAAGCCCAGACTATGCAAAGACTGGAATTTGTGTGAAACAAATTTCCAGCGAACAGATCGAACCTAGTAACTCCGCGTCTTTAGTTGGCACATTTGTGTGAAGTGAGGTGACGACTAGAAGGTTGTTGGTAAAACGTTTGCGTAAGGATTAATTTAACGGGATATGTGATTGACATGATTTTGCACAAATCAGGCACACTTGTAAGTGATACTGTTAGGCACTCGTGTGAGATAATTCTCAAAGGTTGCTCTGGTTGACCATGCACCTTGACAACCAAGAACATCGATTCACCCACTCTGACCCACCTAGTCTAGTGAGCTCGAAACATCGACATGGAGCGCGAGTTAAGCATCGTTCACCGGGTTTTGGCCACCTAATTGCACAGGACGAACCGAGGAGGTTGCATCGTGATTAAATCATCGAGATTTATTATCAGAGCTAGTTCATTCAAACCACGTGAGTTCCATGGTCTCACACGACTGTTGAGTCAGAAAAACAGCTTGTGCGTGTCTCACTGATTCAGCTAAAGTTGTTTTGACTACCGAGGACGTGATTCGTCTGTGTTCTTAACTATCTTGTAACCTTATTGATCATTTTTTTAATCAAGGCACCACTTGCTTATATTCTTCACCAGTAGCTTCGATTCGTTATTAATTTGATATGATTGTACTAGCCAGTGATAGGAAGACCTCAAAGACAGTCTGTTAGCAATATGCATAGGATTTGTGACATTTAGATTCTATTTCGTCGAACGCATACTAAGGACAACCAAGACAGTTAACAAAAAAGCGCGTGCCAGCAACAGATGACCGAAGTTAATTTACTGTCATAAGGTTGTTACCAAAGGGATACTTGGCCTATATCATAACATATTGTTCACATGGCACTGGTTGTTTCCATTTAATCAACACGGCCCCACCGATGATCAGTAGTTTGGGGCTTGTTTGCCGTAGCCAATCAGTGAAATACTTGATGGGTGTGTTTCGCAACTGAGAACGCCTGCGTTTGCGCCCGACTGCTTGCTTCACTGCATGCGTGCAGTCGCAATCAAAAAGATCGCAATATATGAGTTCACTAGACCAATCATAAGCCACTTCCTCGGCCTGAAAATACAATGGAGAAATTCTACTGCACTAAAACGAAAGGCTTTTACACGGAAGATACATTCTTATCCCTAAAAAAGTAACCAGTATGGAAAAAGGTTTAGACACGAAACCAAACTGTCGGCTGTTCGTAGAAGATCGAATTGCGTTCTGTCATTGTCATAACACACTCAGCTGGGATTGTGCTGCTTCTGTGGTGAGCGTTCGATGCCGAATATTATCTAATATTGACTTCGCTTAATGTTCAGTTAGATTTTCAATAGCGTGCTGGCGGGTAATTCAAAATTTTTACATTATTCAATTATCGGGTTGTCCGCCGAGTTATTGCCACTTAGGTTTCAAGCGTTTTGCCACTAAACGAGGCGACTGTATCAGTGCGTAGGTGTGTAAACGTATGGGTTCGAGCGTGCAGATTGATCCTTTTATGAGAAATTGAAAATACGACCTTCCTTTCACACCAACCAAACCGACAAAACGATCGTTTTATTTGTTCGTAAGACAAAACGTTTTCAATGTTTCGATTTGCGGCTCCAGAAAATCAAGAGAATTCTGGTCAGTTTATTGGTCTCCACTCCTCTATACCTGTTCTGTGACGTTTGCTTGAAGCAGTGCTCGTCAACTTCCACGTTAATTTACGTCACATGCACCACACACGTCAGATCTACTGTATACCATGTGAATATTTGCTTGACAATCGTCTTGATGCTGTCCTTGTTAAGTTACGGCAAGTATCAAGAGCGGAGGCCTGAGCTGTCGATATATGGTGTCTGAAGCAATTGATCTCAAAAAAGACAAGCACTTAACTTGACAAACATCAACGAAAACTCATTTATTATTACGTATGGGATATGGCACAATGCAGAATACGCGCGACTGAGAGTGACGTTCAATTTATGTATGACCTGATATCTCTTGATCAATGATCTACTGATAAGAACTTTCTGGAAAGGATAAAGAACGAGAAAATTGTGGTGTTACGTCTGCTCCGGTTGTTTGGCTTGCCGCTGCTTCTAAGTAAACAATTTCCCTATTTCAAGCTTCGTTGTACGGTGGAGGATAGACTGCTAGCTGGCACCCCAACAGCTTTGCTAACCGTTCTAGAGCAACCGGCTTTTGCTGTAACAAACATAAGCTGAATAATGTCAGTGGTTTTGATTGTTTTCTTGTTTTGTGAATGACAATCCTTATTAGAGTCAGTCGCCAGCGATGAACAAGTGTGACGAAACAACGAAAAGGTGTATGTGGCTGGTCCAAAGGTCCTTGAGACCGCTGCATGCAGTCAGAACAAGTGGTAACCAATCGTACAATATGTTCATAATTTCATCAAAACTAAGTTTAAGTGCATCTTTCTCTGGTGTGTTCATACACGCTTCACTCAGTAGTCAATAACTTACAGCAACAGAAACATATTTTTGATGATCAACTGAATTTCCAGCCACGGCACCAGTTGTTGTCACCACAAAAGAGGCTTGCCCTGAGAATCCGTTTTTTGCCCAAACTCCCGTATAGGTCATGTCAAAAATCAAACCACAAACGCGTACACTCATTTGCACGTCAGACATGCATTCACATACATCATTGTCATTCGCCTTGGTGGAACTTCTGCCATAGCGCGTACACACTATTCCGATTGTCTCTTCTTGTCCGTCATCCCCCTGGTGTTCGCAGCTTGCCCTTTTGTTCCTGAATGTTGCCTGTGTG
>JTDE01000675.1:56029-66149 GCA_014338405.1 Paragonimus skrjabini miyazakii
TACTACTCACAACGAAACTGCCTGTCATACAACAATATATATTGTACGGTGTACAAGACACTGTCATCTTTTTCTATCACATCACTAAAATAATTCGAACCCACGGTAAATTCAGGTTTCGATAAGCTGTTTTCTATATTAACTACGTTCTATGATTTCATTCAAATATTCCATTTAAACTCGGCACTTTGGTTCCAGTGCGTTTACCACGTTCATGCCGTTTTAGTTACCCCACATATAATTACTTTTGCCTTGTTGAATATGTTATTATTAGATTGAGTATGTCTTTAGTCGGTGAACAAAAACTTGTTTGAAGTACAATCATTCAGATCACATGGAACGGTCTTGTTTGCAGTGAAAAGTTGTGAAGAACTACATTATGACTGATATCAGCGTTTACGTCTCATGCTTGTTAATTCAGTTTAACACAAGGGAAATCAACATCATCTACTTGTTCACCGTTTATTATCATTGGATTCATCGGTAAAAGTTAATTTTCAACAAAACCAAACAAACTAAATGAAGTTTTTTGAAAGATATTCGATTTAGATCGGGGGATTTATTGGATGGAGAATCCACACTACATCTGGAGAACGAAAGTGAATCGTCACGATACAGACATTTGAGTTCTATTGGCGAGGGTTGAACGAACCATTCATCAAGTCTGAAAGTTAAGAGATGTTATTTTCAAATTACTCGTTGATTTGGCTATTTCTTTATAGGTCGGTCCAAATTTAGTGTTTAATTGCATGCTTCATTGGCTCACTTGAATGATTATTGGAATCCTCGTCATTGAGGTTGGGGGACAATTGACTAATGACAGTTTAATCAACATCTACGGACATACGGTCGCATGTGAACGTAATTGAGTCATGACGTTAGTTAATAACGTTTTAGGTATTTTTAACGCATGCAGATCTGCACACGCATTAATCTGTTCGTGTGTTATCTGCTTCATTTCAGGTAACGTCAGTCCACAAAACAACATTTTGACATCAATGTCACAACGCTGTAAGTAACGTCTTACACGGAAATACTCGGATGGTTTATTCATTTACTCATTGTTAAACGAATACAAATGTTTCACACAGTTGATCCATAGTCTGAGTGATAAGCAGTGGAATAGATTAGTTTTTGAATGAACCATAATTGTTGGGTTGTATTGAATGCATAGGTTGTTATCTGACAAACTGTGCATGTTGGCGAAATAAACTTAATGCTTAGAATGTTACACATTTTGAGGGGAGCAATCGATGAACATGAAAATCTGTGTAATATAAAGCGCGAAATTTATGTTCAAGACACATCAGTTGCATGGAGTAATCACGACATTTTTCGTTTCAAATATAGTTGAGAAAATTTCGTAACCTGAGCAAATGTAATGATATAACGCTAACTGAATTGTTTTGATGTAAGCATTGATAGTTGAGAAATGCAATTCTATTTTACTTTAAGGCAAGGTTACAAAACTGTTGACACAAAATCTTGATAGACTCCTGTACCTTGTCATGAGCCACAATAAGCAACTTTGTGCTTATTGATTTTACACAATCATTATAAACGGAGACTTTACAAACAATACACCAAAAGTTCAAACTTCTTACATTTGACATAGAACCAGATCGATATTTGATCTTATCATCATCTAAACAGTTCAGTTTTCAACAGATTACTAATGTCTATTTACTGTTCCAGATGCACCCCGGAAACAAGAGCTATGTAGCGCAAATCAGGCATTGCCGGACCTTGAGTTATACCCTGTTTTCTGTCTCATTGGTATGGGTGGATACAGCCCGCTTCGGATTGTCAATCTGAACTGGTCACAGCCGCATGGACTCGAAATGATGTTAGTGAAGTTTCCTGGTGCATAACCGCAAACCGTGACTTCATCACCGGTTTTTTGTCCTTGTCGGACACAATCTGAATGAAGGATCAAAACAGCTACCTTTCATGTTGCGAGTCAATGTTCTTAGGCACACGGTCACCTGTCCCATGATTATTGCTTTTGATTGGAAATTTGTGTGTACTACCTACTTGACCGCCTGATTATCTTTACCAGATGAGTTCGCATGGGGCCAATAGTTTGTGGACTGTCCGTTTGAGGGTAAGCATTAAAAATCATTACAAATAGTGTTTTAAATCCATGCCGTTGTAGCTAGTGTAAACCGGCCATCCAAGGTGGATAGCCACAAAAACGAAGTAGAACACAAGTTACAACTCATTTACAGACAAACTTCTCCGTAGCAAGTGATGCCCCTAGAACTGGTGTTTGGGCCGATGAGCACTAACAGCTGGTGAGTCCAAACAAAAGTGAAGTTGGTCCTGGAATGTCAGTTTGGGGCCGAACATCAGTAAGCATTAAAAACTGAGTTTTCATCCAAGTGAAAATGAGGTTTCACTTCCTTGATAGAATATTCCCAATAAAGTTGTCACTGTAGAAGATTCCTCCTTAATAAAGCTTAAATTTTGATTTCCGAAAGATTTCCTCTACTTGGAATAGCGGTTATCCGTCTTAACACTGGGGGTAGGACACTGATGAAGCTGTAATTGACAAGGTTTTAAAAGGTCGGGATTATCCTTACCTGAATTTGTCTTGTCGAGGTTTCAAACAATAACCATCGCGTCAAGGTTAGTTTTGCATATACTTGAACGAAAGCTGCGTTCTCGACAAAATACCACCATACTTTCCCTTACCAGAATGTGTATCCAGCTCTCACGTTTGTCGACCTAACGTGTTAAATACAACATTATTTATACTCGAAATAGTCTTGGGAACATAGCTATATCCAGAATCCCTGTAAAAAATGAATGCAAATAGTGTTGGGCTTGCTGGACCACCTCAGGGAACAAAACTTTCAAAATGCAGGTAATGACCTGTCCAAGCGCTCTTGCAATTGACGCTTCGTTGGGTCGAGCCATCTGCAGTTCTTCTGATGTCGATACCGGAAATGGTAGACTGTTTTGATTCTCGCCTTCCATACTGAAATGCATGTTTGGGTGCGAAGAATTCGTCCGATCAATTAAGCTGTGTGCTTGCAGTTGATTGTCTGCGATGATAGAAACATCATCCATGTATTGCTTGTATAGCTGCACTTAGGATAACTGTCCTGTCACTTTGCTACGGAAATGTCTGCCAGAATGGGGCCGAGTGGACTACCCATAGCTACCCCATCAATTTGCCTGTAGGTAGAGTCTTGGAAAACGAAGCTCACATTATTGGTACAGAGCAGTAGTAATTGTTCTAATTCGCTTTCTGGTACTCCAACTTCTAAATGGTGCGCCCTCATAAAAGAAAGCATCAATTCGATACATTCGTCTAGTGGAACGTTCGTGAAAAGCGACTGTACATCAAATGAGCATAAATACTTATCCCGAATATTCATTGTTTCAAGTAAGGCAGCAATTTCGAAACTATCTTTCAGACTGAACTGAGTAATCCGGTCTCCAATGAACTTCAGTAGTTTTGCGAGCCACTTAGCTACTTTGTGTTATGGCAAGTTAGACATAGATAAAATTGACCTGAGTGGAAATTCAGGTTTGTGAAATTTCGGGAATCCATATAGCTGTGGAGCCTGGGTTCCGATTGAATTTAGGGATTTAAAGGTCGCTTCATTGATGAAGTTACCTTCCAGTAATACTTCCAATTTTCTGTTGATACTCTGCTCGACGTCTAGCGGAGTGTCTGGTCTTTCTTCCTTTTTGAATCTGAGAGAATCATTCAGAATAGGTTGCATCTTATTGATGTAGTCAACTCTGTATATCAAAACTGTTCCCGATGCTTTGTCTGGTTGCAGCAAGATCACTTCGTTGTCACTTCTAAACGATCAAAACAGTCTACCATTTCTGGATATATGCGTCAAAAGAAATGCTGATGGCTCGAATCAACGAAGCGTCCATCGCAAGAGCACTTGGACAGGTCAATGCCTGCATTTTTAAAGCTTTGTTCCCCGATCCTATAAACAAAGTTTGGTGCGCACTTTGTTTGATCGGGCCAGAAGTATTTACGCTGAAGATACTTTGCTAGAAGAGATAGCCATGATAGAGACCACCCTACAACTGAACGGTTATCCTAAACCGTTTATTGCGAGATTTAAACATCCCATTGGCATAGGAATTCGACCCGACACCGTGTCCAAAAAGTCGGTATTTGTTCGTCTTTCCTTTAGGAGTGATGATGTATGCCAACTAATTCGACGCCGTCTGGTTAGTTCTATTGCGAGGACATAAAATGCAGTTGTCCCAGTGGTCCTGTTCAGAACATTCCGAATTCCAACGTCCTATGTGAAACAACCGGTACCCGAGTCAGGCAAATCCAACGTTATTTATGAATATCGATGTAGATGTGAAGTATCCTACACAGACATGACTGAGCGCCAGTTGCGAACCGGAGTCATGGAGCACATTCAGAAGTGGATCAAGAAACAAGTCACGCAAACACATGACTTCATAGCTGCGCATAGAAACAGAGAGCATACGTCATCCATTGCGCGTCACATTCTAATGGCGCAACACCAATGCGATCCCACAAACGGCATTTCGCGTTATCTATTCAACAGCACACAGGCGAACACTGCACTATGCTGAAGCCGTTGCAATCCGAAAGTTCAAATCCATGTTGTGTGTTCAGTACAACTGTTTGTAGGGTTGTCACTACATTGGTAGTGACAATAATTGTGCACTCTGACAATTGATTTTCTCTGTTATCTTGTTCGCTTCCTCATATTAATATATCATTAGTCTGTAGTATGCACTCGTAAAGATGCAGTGGAATTTGCCCGGACATAAATCGTGCAATATCAGCCTACTGTCTTCTTTATTCAAATAATGAGTGTGATTGCTTTGTTTTTTACTTCAACTTCAGGATCCATATTTCTCAGTTAGGTTTAGACAATCGACTTCGGTTAAATATAGTGAGCCGTAGTTAAATTAGTGAATGAATTTGAGGAATTCTGGTTGTTGTAACCCCTAGTTGTTTGCAACCTTCAAACTCAACTCGACATTATCGTTGAACTACACCGAGAAGATGCATTGGACTTGAGGTCCGCTCCCACTACAGCTCATCAGTAAAGCCCATCCTTGATTAAACTGGGCAAGCAAATCGACCAAACTGAACTCTAGTCAAATATATTTATGATTATGCGTTTGGGTATGAGTTTGAGGTTATGTCTACTTTGGAAAAAATCCCATTAGTTGGTCCTAAAATCACAATACTTGGGGTGTATATTTCGGCACAGTAATGAATCTTCACTGCCGCTTAGGTCGAATACACGTTTAAAAATAGAATCTAGTACGTCTTTTCAAAGTGAATCAGCCGACTGGTGTATCTACATTCGGAAGTTGATATTAAGCTTAAGTAGTTTTCATTCAGTAACAGGCAAACTAAAAAAACACTTTCACATTTTGACAATCAAAATCAACTGACTTATTTATAATTGTGTAAACACAGAACAAGCAGGGTTTTGATATTGAGCATGGAAAATTCACAAACATTACTCAGCAAAATACATTTAACTTTTGACAGTTAAAATGATAGTCCATTTAGATTAAATTCATGGATTACACTATCCGATTACAAATGATAATCCACTGACTTACGGATAATCGTAAAAACACTGGACAAATATGGTTGGGACGACTGTTCTGTTGTTGTATCCGTAATCACAACCCATCTGTGTGGCCTTGTTTGTGGCACTCTTCGAGGACAACAAATGAAGTAAAATGACACAGATAATGCAACCAGTTTCAAAATGAGTAACGAACGTATTGAAACTTATATCATGACGAACAAAACTTTGACTTATGTGTGTCAGAGCAGTAAGTAGTCATATAGACCTCAGGGTCTCCGCTCTATTCTTATGTTGACGTGTTCATCAGAAATCAAGTTAATTATATCATCAGATTTGTTCAGCCTATAAAACCACCATTGTAGTTAAGTTGATTTGACCTGAACAGCAGGCATTTACGTCGGATATTATCAAGTGAGATACATGGACAGTCAAAGCCCCAATTAGATTTGTATCTGTATGAGATCAATTAATGTGTAAACTTGTGCATGGTTAACTGATCAGACGTCATATATAATATAACATGATTCGAAAACATGTTACCGATTTGCATGCAACTACACAACACAAACGATGATGTGAAGAGTATTATCATTGATTTACCAGTCGGTGGAAAAGTGATGCCAGCCCAAAAGGAGAATCTTTGCCAAAATATTCCGTTGCATTTGATAACAGTTCATATATTCTGTAAAATGCAAATATGTGAATTGTGCAGTAGTCATGAAAACGTAATAATGCATGCACATAAAACTTGCGCGTAAAACCTCCATCTTATTTGCCTAATGAATGAAATGATAAAGTGCAGAACAGTATCGACTATTTATTATATATTGTTTTTGATTTTATGGAAAACCCTAATCTGTTAATAATTTTTATGGGTAAATCTTACGAAGAGACCTATGAAGTGTTTCCACGGTCATTGAACAAAAACGTATATTACGACGCGAGGTAACCAACATTGGTCTACCTTTATGGATAATTGGATAATTGAGTTTCAGTGTAAATATTCTTGGGGCCCTGAGTTTGCTTATCTATATGGCATGACGATTCAACATGTTCGAAGTACACATAGTTCCAATCACATATACATCAGAATATTTTCGCTCGAAATGGAAAATAAGTTATGAATGACAGAAAAGTCATTTGTTTACGGGAGTGTTCAAACATCGTACAAATGTCCACTATGAACTATAACTTTCTCATGAATCAAACTAACCACATTTAATGTTTTATATTAAAGACGAGATATGTTTGCCAAACTCAAGATACAGTTAAACAGGTTTGAAACATAGTGTGACAAATACTTTACTCTTCGTGTTGATCAACTTCGTAAGATATTTGCATGAGATTTGTCTTTTCACAAAAATCCGATAGTTCTAGGATAGTTGCATAGTCGAGGTGAGTAGGTCTTGAGTATATGTGTGCAAAGTGTTCCAAAGTTTTGTTCCATGTCTGAAAATAAATAAAGCATTGGTTAGACACAGCATGCTTGATCTTATCAAAGTCCTTGTTGGTAACTAAGTTCAATTAATATATATATTGTAGACTTCGCCTAGTTTAATAAAAAAAAGTAGTGGTATATAATTGTGTGAAGATGAGATTGCAGTTTACATTCAATATGGGTTATGAAACGCATTAGTTTAAAACTGTGATCTACTGAATAAGGTGTAGTGGCACTTCAAGATGATGTCATGTAAAATGACTCGTCAGTGGATTAGTAAATGCGCATGTAACTAGTTCAATTGGGTTACGATATACAACTTTTAATTAGGACGCTTATGCTTACCAGAATGTTCAATTTTCTTCCCATTCGGGAAATGCAATTCGAGGTGACTTGTCGAAGAGTATTATGGTAGCACAATGTTTTATCTCTTTCTGTCTGAGTAAGGTCACATTTACTTACCCCGACAGTACAGAATATGAGAATGTACTGTATCATCGACTTAGCAATGTATTAATGCACGTCTGATCCAAATAGGAGTTAATATTTCAAATCCGCTCTCATGAAATTTCTGAGGCGCCAATCGACGCTGTCTTTGGTTCGATTTGATCGATTCACGACTGCCAACCGAACTGTTATTGCGAATGTAATTGGATAGAAATTATACTTCAGCGAATACTCAGTGGTTAACCAATAAGCGATTGAAATTTCATTGTACTTTGTTTTTCGGTCGGTTTCGATTTGTTACAACTTAACAGTTTGTTGTAAACACGTACATTGTACAGCGTAACGTTCATGAGTCGGCTTTTTAAATTTACTAGTAACATGTCTCAACGATAACAGTGCTTGCAATGACAGAATGTCACTACAAACTTATGGGTTTTGCCTGCGTTATATCCAGTACACTTGTAACCAGTCGTGTTATCAAAAGATGTATTGGTTGTCTCGCGTGGGGTATTGCCGGAAAAAATTCCGTGTCATTAAAGTAACACATTCCACCATCTGATCTCCCCAATATTTTGAAAACGTTGTTATCCAAAATTTTCCACCGCCTGCCATTCTACAATTATGGACATTTAATCCGAAATGTTTGAAACAATGTACCGCACTTTCTGAAACGGTGATACAATTCTGTAAGAGAGTAATGCCATAAATTACGCAACAATGTAGATGCGATTTTTATGGCTGTCATAGTTACCTCTGTAACGCTTTTGTACACTATTTTCTATTTCATAATTCTGATTGTTATCCACACTTTTCACTTTCCTCAACTTCACATATACAGCCAACGTTTAAACCAACTTAATCGAACTAATCAATAATCAGTAAATCCAACTCACTCACTTCTCGGTTCGCGAACCTTACGTTCTCTCTGCGGTTGATGTCGCTGGTGTACAGCATTCTGGAGAGTTACAAGCTAACAGAATCAACCGACTATTGCAGCAAATTTCCTTATTTTTCTCTCATGGGAATTACCTCAGTTGTGATCTCCAAGATTAATTAGGAACGACACGACGGATTGTATCTATTGGACACTGCATTTGATGTAGTGGAATTCTAAATCAAAGCGCTTTAACGAACTATTGTGAGTTGATCATTTCCATTTTTATCACCTTTTTAATCTCGATTTCACACCTGAGTTTTGTATAGTGTTTACATCCACTACAAGATTGGTGAGCCCGACGTGACTCGAACACGCAACACCTTCAGTGCGTAGTAAGCTTAATTTGTGGCAAACAAACTTTTCTAATAAGCCTGGTCAGGCTGTTATGATGATCATCAAACAACAAAATGTAGACTGCCACACGTAAAGCTTGATATTGACCCAAGCTCACAATTTCTTACTTTCCTGTTAGCGGAAGTCAGGTCGTAGTACTCGGCTACTGTCTAGGAGAATCAGAGAGCATCATCCGGCATGGATCGGGCCAGATGAAAGAAAGATAACCATCAGTGCTATTGTTTGTCATCTGGCCTTACAGAAGTCATCAAGCCTATATAGATTGACGTTTGATTGTTCTCCGTAGATTTCCATCGAATCGGCGAAACTTTATCAGCCAGTAAACCTTGGCCAGCGGATATGTCATCACCATTCGATCGCACAACACGACCTTGTGTGAACAAAAGAAGTTTGTGCTGCCTTGATTGTTAGTTAACTCATTCAGTCCATAAGTAGGTAGTTGATTCTCAACTGCGTATTGTTGTGCAACCTTCACAAAACGTAATATTCATCTTCACGGAAGAGAAGTAACTGGTGGTGACAAACTTCAAGTAGATTGTTTATGCATGAATGAAGTTAACATTATGTAAATAACGACATGACTTCAAGATCATTAGGTTATCCTGATTTATGGTTACGTGATAACTTTAGCCAAGGAAGCTAGTTGTAACCACACGGAAGTGACTAAAGGATAATTGTTTCGATCAACACAACTCCGGTTCAACAAGTTATCAATTCTCTGTGTTGTATAAAAAAAACTGCACCAGCTTTCAGGAATCGTTTCACAAAGTCTACTTCCATTCATCAAGTCATCGGTTTGGTCTTCCTAAGCACTTTGTAATATTGTGGGAAACTTCAAATTACTCGACCTGGAGATCCAGGACCATTGTTGAAGGAATATTAACGTGTTAATTACAAACGGATCGATTGCTAATTGAAAGGGTAAACAATTTTCTTCTACTGATTTCGTCGTAATGACATCAAATACACAAAGTGAGGAGGTAAAGGGAGATACTTTGAAATACAACTTCTATACGGTTGTGAGAAAAACGTAACCAACTGTGAATAATGAATACTAGCATACATACATGACATCAAAATACTACATATTTGAAATATAATGAGCAATGAAGTACCATGCAGTCATTTAATCTCCTGAGTGATGAAAAAATGAAGAGATATTCAGGTTGAACAACGTTATGAAGTAACATATTTTAATGTCTTTGGAACAAATTAACATATCTTTGTTATGTTGAATCCCCAAAATGGTACTGTCATTACGTGTGCTTCGCTTTATGATTCCATGACAGTCTTGGCATCCTGGCCACAATGTATGGTCTTTTTTATGTTAACAATATCGCACTTGAGAATAAGCAATAACCACAATTGAATTGCCAT
>JTDE01000675.1:69113-82207 GCA_014338405.1 Paragonimus skrjabini miyazakii
AAAGTACCATCCGAAGCGGGGGTCACTGTAGAGGAAAGGAGGTCTACATAAAGCTGCCTTTTAAGGATGATTATATTATGCATCAAACAGCAAAACGGTTGAGGAATTTGATTGAGCGAATTTTCATTGCAGCTGAACTTCGTGCGATCACTTGGACTCTGTAGTTACCGGTGCCTTCAATCAAAGGAGATCAGCCTATCGGTGCCACTTTACATTGTATTTACAAATTTGTATATAACTGCGGAGAAAGTTATATATGCAGAACCGAGAGATGCTTGTGCTCCAGAATGAAGTGACATCTATCTAAATGTGTGCAGAAGTCCGTGTTACCGGAAAACGGCAATGTTGTTGAAACGCTTAAACAGCCAGCTTCCTCAGTCGCTAGGCATGTCCTGACTACTGGTCAAGTTATGGATCCATCTTGTGCATTCAGAGTCCTGTTAGGTCATTCTAACCCAAGATTCTTACATTTTGCCGAAGCAATCACAATCAACCGACTCAAACCAGCTCAAACTAAAATTGTGTCGGTTTTCGATTATTCCAGTAGTTTTACACACTGTTTGACTTATCAAACTTTCTACCAAAGTGTGCTAAAAGCAATAATTTACTTTCTACTAGAGCTTGTTACAAACACTGATTTGCGCGAACACAGTTTTATTCTTCCTTCATTATTCCTAGTTTAGAACGTCTTCTATTCAAACACAGACTTCATATTCCTAGAACATCAACAAAACAGACTGAATATCTTTTCTACTTTGTACTGACGGTTGCCACTTCGTCAACAATCACTGCTCGATAACATCATCGCCAACAGCGTTACGTTAGTGCTTCACACCGACGCCTGACTGCCATAAATCGTTAAAGTACTGATTGGAAGGAAAAGGAAAAGAAAGGATTGCAACCAGTCAGGTCTAAAAGCAAACATTCAACATCATTATGTCCACATCATGAAAACAACTAACCGGGCCACAAATGGAAGTAAGACCGCTTCAGCAGGACGACATTTATATCCCTTTCGCTTCCTCGTGTCTACTTGAATGCACCTGTCACATAGACAACGTGGTTAAACTATTATAACAGTCAAATCACTGCCATCTGTCTCACCTTCTCCAGTCATCTACATGGTTAATGGCAAAACACTAGTCGCGAAGAGACGCATCAGTTACACCGGCTAAGCCTTCGTTATCTAGCTTTATTTCTTTGGGAAATTATATAGTTTATCAACCTCGCAACTTACGCCAGTTGGCAGCGGCATCGGAAAATGTGCTGGATGCAGTTTAAGGTCATCTGACATCATTAGTGCGTAGCCTAACCGACAAGGTATATTGGTACATAAACAACGAGTAATTGACTCTCACAAACAAATATCTTCAAGCTTTTACCATATTTTTAGATATATTTGTGTTTTGTAAATATTTGACATTTGATTGAGCGAGGTGCAGCACGCGCACTATCTCTCAGCTAATGCACTCTGATTATGTTTCCACATTCGAAATGACAGCTTTCTGGTAATGACACATTTATGGGCATAATGTTTTGGCGTTTCAAACAGACAATGTCTAGGTGAAGATTTTTATCAGCTGTCTTAACAAACACAGCTATTGCAAGTAAACCGTATTCTGAAGTATGTTCTTGCTAATTTAATTAATTATGTACGTTCCGTATTACAAATGGCAATTACGAATGATAGGTGCTAAGATGATCTACTTCACTGTCTAATCAAAATATCGCATATCTGTTAAAGAGAATGTCTATCCACAAATCAGAAGGAACTGTAAAGTTTACTAATGAGCAGTAGATTTCAGTTGGCATAAGTTGGACGTCATTTGCATCTAATTGCAGCTTTCCTGTTCACATAGACATTTTTAGCCGGTCAATTTAAAATAACAATATCGCTCAGCTGGTTTGATGATTCATATATTCTCTAAGTAAAGGGTTAATACCGCGTTGTTCTCAACTACTGTGTCTAAGAGACTTACTCTGTCTCCCTTAGAAGAATTTGTGAAGCATGTGCATCACTCAAAACAACTTGAGTCACTTTATATGACAAATACGTGCATTCAGAATCCTGTTACGTCACTCGAATCTAAGATTCTTACGGTTTGCTGAAGCTGTCGCAATCAGTCGACTAAATCCTACCCTATGCGTTCAGAAACCATTGTTCGTAAACTTGATCCTTTTCATGGACATAGTGACCTTTCTTAATTCACCACTAACTATCCACCCTACCCCCCCCTAACCGATCGATATAAAAAACCATTTCATGTTATTGTAAATTTGGTACTGATGAGTCAATACGAAATGCATGCATCTACCAGTTTTCGTTATTGGACTGTTTTGTTCAAATTTCTGAAGGAATTGAGCTGTTTTAAATATGTTTTGATCCGTTTAAAGCCATTGGCGTGATTGTTGAAGAGAATGCTTCATGTAAGCGTGACCGAAGTTTAAATTCATAACCTGGCTATGATATACTCCACCAACCAATTCTGACAAGAGATGAACTGGAGCCCAGCAATTCTCCTTGCAATAGGAACGGTCTTTAAATTCAATTGGAACAAACAAAGTGTGATCAGTTTAGAGTTATGTTCAATGTACGTTAACCACATTACTGTTTTGCACTTAGATAATATTTATCTTTGTGTGTGTAACTTGGCGAAGTGTTTATAACTGGATTTCTTCCCATAAATTTCTTTTGAGGATTGAGAATAATGGTTGGTCCATTCCCCCAATTATTTCATTCTAATGATTAAACCAATCGAAACTTGCTTTTCTCACCTACAAAATTGCCAAACACGTCTTAACACACAATATTTTCTTGTATCGGGCGAAATTTTAGTCGAGAATGATAAGAAATATGATTTTATGTTATTTATTCTTTATTCTGCCACGTTCGTCGAATTCTAACCAATTACCCCCATGTGGTGAAGGTCAACAAGAATGGGAAAAAACAACGTTTGTAAATATGCATTCGCTGCGTAAAAACTCTCTGAACGTATGTAAAGGTCTGTGCATTAAACGCATTTCTTGCATTGCAGTTACTTACAACTCAAAATTGAGCACTTCACGATATTACTTGTCACTATTCAAGTTCATGTTTACTTTTGCTGAATAACCACAAACGTTACATTCCTGATTTCAGACAACATGGTGCACGTTATATAGTCAGGGTGAGGTTTCGGTTGTCGCTGAAGGGGAAGTTGCCTTTTATCTACGAATATGTCAAAGTAAGTTCGTCATATTTTTGTAACTAGAAATAATATTGCCTTAAATAATCACCAAAATATGATTCGCCCAAATGTGTCAAAAGGTTATTTCGTTTATGTTATCAGAACAAGCTTGGCAAAACTGAGATCTGAAATTTATGCGATCCACGAATAAAGTTACACTTTAAACGCGTTGTAGTTGAGAGGAAGGATGGGCAATATACTGAATAGTCTGAACATACTTGAGGCATAATGGAACAAAATTTAGAATTGTTACGCCTTAGTCTGCTTGCGAAAACCAAATGCAGTCACAAACTGTACTTGCCTCATTGTTGTTTGACTCACACATGTAGATACATTCCGAAGTTATTTATTTCGTTAATGATGAAGATATTTGTTTTTTCCTCACACTAAGTTTACGGATATTTGTGTGTTTGGCAAAGGAAGTGTGTATTTATTATCCTAGTTTCAGTTTATATTAAAAATAGGATTTTCTAAAATATTCCAACGAGTTCATTTTGATGAGACCACTGAAAAAACTGCTTTATATGTTATAGTTGTAAATTTGTCCAGATGTGGATGCAAAATTCGGTTAATTTTATCATAAGACAACAGTTTTTTTTGCCATGCACTGGGCACAACCGCATAATCATATCTATACGCTTGACCACATTCAACTGCGAGCTCTGATACGATTACCAAATCATATACTGTATGCCTTAGCTTATATGTACCAGCCTGGTGGTAGTATAAACAGGAAAATAAAAGCCAATCATGTCCAAATCGGGTGCTCACAAGCAACTACATATGCGGTCTGCCAGTTGTGGTCGGTCTAGAATTGCTCAGAAACTGTTGTAGCCAACAAATACGAGAAAACTGTAATGATGTCAAGTATAATGATTTACTTGAATGTCGTGGCAGTGGATTGATAATTGACATACTTGAGTGGAAACGGATAAAAAATGCGTTAACGTATCCACGAGAATTCAAAGCAATTTGTTCCCCTTATGAACTTGAATAAGGTAATGAGAGGACGTAAATCATGTGATGTTCTCCGGAGTAACATTTCGTACATTCTGATCACACATGGACATGTAACTAATTTTAAACATTAAGACAGGGTTCCGTAGGGCGGAAATAATGGCTTAAGGGATTAGACAGACAGATATGGTGATGAAGATTAAACAAATGGGGATGCTGACTATCAAGGCAGCCGCAGCGTCAACGCAAATTGTTTCTGAACGCACAAGGAGGGATTATAACGTCTGATGGCCAAAGCCTTAGCAAACTGGAGGATACGTTTCCGATGACCTCGAAAAATCACAGAGAATGCGTCACAAACCTTGACTCTGTGTCCTGTTTGGATTAGATGTTGCGCTATTGATGATGCCGGGTGCCGTCCGTCGGCCTCTATGCACGCGCCTGGCGTTTCTAGTTGTGTTTCCAACCACCTGGGAACATGATCCTTGATACGAGAAGCCAGCTGACGATTTGTCCTCCCTATGTAGCTCATACTGCAGCTACATGAATATTTGTAAAACAATGGAATGTGACAGATGTAGGCTGTTTGTTCGTAGCCGAGGAGACTGGTAAGGCCTTGGTTCGTTGTATTATACATAGTTTTACAGTAAACATTAAGATAAGGTTCCATAGGGTGGAAATAGTGGCTTAAGGGATTAGACAGACAGACACAGAAATAAAGATTAAACAAATGGGAATGCTGACTACCAGGACAGCCACAACGTCAACACAAATTATATCTGAACACACAGGGAGGGATTATGACGTCTGATAGCCAAAGCCTCAGCAAACTGGAGGATACGTTTCCGGTAACTTGAAAAAATCACAGAGAATGCGTTACAAACCTTGACACATACTACGTGAACAAATAATTACGAATTGCATACAGACGCCTATAACGATACTGGGATTAATAACAAATGACTGGCCTTAAAATTAGTTGACGTATGTTTACTATTTTTGCAAAACGAAAGTGTCGTTCATCTCAGAGTGATTTCGGTTGGAAACACGCCAGTTGTTGCATTTTACCCGTTTGATGTATGTGTGCTTATAATTCTGTCAAAACCGATTGGAACAACAGACGCAATACCACATTCGTTTTAAATAGTCCTGCGGTAATTTGACGATTTTGTACACTCCGATTCATTCAACACTTAATATTTTCCAAAGCTTCAGCTCAGTGTACTCGAGATTTGTCTACTCACTATACGCATAATCTAGAAGTTTAGTAAATTCAACACATACAAAAATGTATTGTATAAGTGAGTAACTCGACAGCGTTCAAGTTAATTCATTTCCGTTTAGTGTTTAGAACATGTTAAATAAGTATTTACATCGTGTGGTTTTTGTGTATTTGTTAGCGCATAGTTGGGACACGTTCTTAACACGCATGCAACAGAAAACAATGTATGTTCCTATATCACATGTCGAAGGAAATCATCTTACACAGATAGTTACGGTCATCTTTGTTCATACGAGGGATGTAAAATGTAAACAACTACTCCAAATAATGAAACAAAACTACCACATTTATTGTCTGAATAACGCAATCATTTGGAGGTTTTCAACTGATGGATTGGGACTAATCTAGCAGGCTTAATTATGTCCGGTAAGTCTCTATCCGAATCTGGCTTGTATACAAAACAAGTTAGTGGCCATCGTGTGTATCTTAGTGCTATTTCCACAGTAGTGGAATAAGGGGAACCAATTATCGTCTGACTTTTCGGATTAGGAGATGCACCAAGCTTCAATGTGATACAGTACTATATTTTGGCGATATGGACATTGTGTCTGCTTTGAAGTGGTGTGTTGCATCATTGTTCACATTATTTGCGATCCTAACGCGTTTAAGTTACCAAACGGGCGCTCTACTAAGAATATCTTTAAATCTACAGTAATAACCGCAGATGCCCGGATTGTGTGTTGAATTACCATCTTTCTCATGGCAGAGGCTGCTCAGGGAGATACAACGTTAGTTTACATTTCAGTTGTGTGCGGAACGATCACAGGTGATAGACAGTTTGAAAACGTTATTACCAGATGATTGCTTTAGGCACAAATTCGATTTTTTGCAGGTATATGGAACAATCGTCATGTAAGTAAAATATGCTTGGACTTATCAACGCAAAACGATCATTAAATGCAACTTTACACATAAAGCTTAATATTCTGTTAGGTGTTTGGTAACCCAGGTTGAATTCATGTCAACGATAAGTTAAGTCATTAATCGTTCCGATAATTCTACTGTCACTATGGAAACATATGTTACGATGCACTGAAAAAACGTACGTGGTTAGTCACTGTCTTTAATGAAATGTTTAGCACTTGGACTGAGAGAGTGGAACGGGGACACCGTTATATAAACTCCTTCACTAACGAGGTACTTGAAACAATTTTGGCTATATTGACGAGGTCCAGGGAAGATTACGTTAGTATGCGCCACTCAACATGTTGCTGACTTCCCCCAGTACAATGCAATATCATGAAACCTGAAGTAGTAACGTCTTTCGGACACAATACCATGCCAACAGTAAACGAGCAATAAAGTGTGCAGATTAAGTAGTTTTTCACTGGTGACTGACATATAGCCACTTCATGCATAGCTTAACTTTTCCCCTAAGATACATCCATGAAGGTTAGAAACTTGCATCCCCGATCGTTTATTAACACAACGGCTGGCAGATTAACAATCCAGAATTATAAGATGGTAAGCAGCGGTTTTCGATGGCAATGAAGTTTATCACTGAGAAATCATCTTGACGGGGAAGATACCCAGTAGTAAAAAATTCAAGCTTTCATTGTGCCCGCATAATTGACAGGAACAGAACACCCAACCGTGGCAAGTACTCACCGGCTTAGTAGTGAAGCCTGCTCCCCTCTTCATCAGCGACGTATAACACTCTATTTGAAAGTATGCAATACATTGACTGCAACGTCATTTGTGAACTACTCGAATGTGTACCTTTCTCAATGGTTTTATATGCTATTTATCTTGGAGTTAATAACCACATGATGATTGATACCCTCATCGGGCGAGAATAAATGGCATAACATGTTTCCTTTGACCTTGACACCAGTTATAAAATACCGTGAAAGACTCCAGATTAATTGAGCCACACAGAAGAATTTGACAAAACCTCGGAATTTTACCATGAGAATTATTTCATAGATATATTTCATAGAAACGGCGTAGAATGAAAAATGGAAGAACGCATCATTTTCCCTTTTAATGATCAGCAGTAGAGATCAGAAAAATACCGCCTGCGATAAAGACTGAGTGTTTGTTGAGTATAAGACACCCAACGAGAAAGACGACGCAGCGATCCACCACATACAGTTTGCCATTCAAATTATCAACTAATCGCACAAGAAGTAATGGTGGCAGTACGGTTGAGCAACACACAAGTTACAAAACAAACAGCACAGCACCCAAATTCAAAACTAACCGCACAAAAACTGATGATGGCGATGCTGTTTAGTGCCACCCAGGCTATACACGGTTTCCCCACTGACACAGTATGAACATTGTATTAACTTACATGATACACGCCCACACCTGTAAACAAGGGAAACAAGGTGTATTCTGGCTTGAATGCAAACTGTTACCCCTTCCTGTGTCGTATCACGTATTGCTAAGCAGACTGGTTCCCCATGATAATGGCAATGGGAAACGATAGAAGAACAGATGTTTCCTCAAGTGAACATTACAGACAACAATTTCAGACCACCAAGGTAATGCTTTCAATTTCAAAACACTACTATCTCCCATACTCGATAATTTAACCATGGTGGTAGAGGGGTATGCCTCAGGACAATATTTTCAACATATTTTTAGGCAGTTGTCTGTTCAAATTACTTCGGGTTATATGAATTTAGTGAGGTAACTGGCTTTTATTGAAAGCCACAAATATGGAAGTCGCTTTTAGATTATGCTAGACTCTCAAGCCCACTTCAGTATTTGTTTCCTACTGGTATCGCGAGGAATAAAATCAGGGTAGATATTTTTATAAATCAAGTCGTATTGTTGCGTCAAATTTAATCCAGATAGATCATTTTAGATTAGACCCAACTGTGAATTATCAGGGCTTCGACTGAATTCAAAGCAGCAACAGAAACATCATGTCTTAATGCGGCAAGCGCTCTACCAGCTGAACTACGAAGCCACGACATGAGCTCGGAAATTTCAATTTGTCAATGTGTTAGACCCATTATTCCAAGAACTCATTCACCGATTGAAAACACAACGACAGCAAAGGAGCGACAATGGAAAGGACGGTATTCCGCATGCAGTTTTTGCAGACTTGCAACACACGCTACTATCGTGAGGAGAAAATGACCCCGTGTATATAAAATTAGTGACCCTGAGATCAACGTGAGTACGAAGAAATAACGTCGAATCACACGCGTCTATTATTTCTAAACATGCATTGGATCATAATGATCTGTTAGTACGCCATTCGATAAGTGTTTAATTCACAATGTTGTTCTGTCGAGGATTATAATTCTACTTTCAAAACTGAAGCAGGTATCTCCATACAATTCGCAGATTGACAACAACTGTGACTTTTGACTGCTCTGTACAGTTCCCATTAGAAAGCACGATTACAGATGGAATGCTTGATGCCTATTCGATTTGATTTAGTTCAGCCTAGTTATCTCAAGCATGGTGTAATCGTCACGAAAATGGTAGCTAATACAAAACCTCACCCGCCTAATACTCAAGTGAACAGAATATATGATTATACAAAGAGCATGTTGTCGCACGTTCAAATCCCTGGTGCTGCAAGGGAATGAACTGGACAGTGATAAATTAATCGTTTGTTTATACAAACAAAAGCTGAAGGCCTTTGCTGTAGATAATTTGCTTTTTTGTACAAATTACAAACCCGTGCATAAATAACTGTCAAAATCTGTTGTTTCATGTAATTTGATTGATGGAATTAAACACCCACTCAGTACACATAACTAAGATCCGATCCGCAACACGCATCTTTTAGACACTCATCCAATCCGCTCTCGTTGATCATCAAAGGTGCACACCTGTCAGAACTATGCTCTCATTAGTTCTAATAACAGCAAGTCAGTGACAATTTTAGAGCTCTATTTCATTCAATCATATTCCTGTTTCTCAGGATTAATTGTGTTTGTAACAAAGGCTATTTACCTACGAGAACAAATGAGGGAAAGCATAAGCAAGTGTCACTTATCTTTGTTCATAAAACGTTGAATCTATCAGTGGTGTGCAAGTACATGGGATCAAACAATGTACACGTAGTGAGATATTTGTAAAGAAAGACAAGTGGGTCTCTTGTTCGGTATATAGAGAACACACACATAACCTAACTAAGCAAATCTAAGTAATTTCTAATATAATTCTAGGTCAATCCGATGGACAATCCCAAAATGAAAATGTGTCTTCAAAAGGACAACAAACGGCTACGACAGAGGATAAACCTGCAAGCACAATTCTGCTTGGTACGACGAATGACAGCAACCGTAAACATGAAACAACACTTTCGGAGCAGCGTCGAGTTGAGAGTAGTCTAACCTCTATCATGGTCGGTCAAATGATCAGGGATAAACAATTCCCGGATGAATCGCCATCAACCATGTCGGCTGTAACCAGCACGGCTGCGTCGATGATTGCGGCAACTGCAACTACAAGTTAGTTTTAATCTCTTATATCTGTTGTGCGAATCAACTCAATGCGTTTTTACCAATCTGCTAATTTTATCATTTTATCTATCCTTTTTTTTCTTGTTTTACAGGCACTTCAACGTCGAAACATGCAACGAGAGCGCCTGTCTTGTCGCTTTCTGCCAGCCTACGTCCACTGGAATCGCTTCATGGTGAGGACCATTAGTTGCAACCATACCATCTGTTCTTAGTATCAATTGTCGCTACAACCATTCATCAGATACTGACTTATCAAGTTGACATCGCACCATTTCCAATTGAATTCAATGTTTGTGCCTAATTTTGCCGCACCGGTGACTGAACAAATCTGCCTACGGAGGAATTATTAAAAAACGAGTATATCAAGTTTGATCAATCACGAATACATCCAATTTCATCCAAAGTTGGTTGAGCTTCATGTACATGCTGATGGGACTGTGTGAAACTTAGTATGAGAGTAAATTTGATCTGGCTGTGAAAGGTACTCAGAGCTGACACTAGCATGACTCACCGAAAATGGTGACAAGCGGTCACTGGTTGTTTCGAATCGGTTTGCAATGACGCCTTAGGTCGACTAACACGACGCAACCGCACTGATGATGGAGAACATTACAGCAGGTACACATGCGCAGACAGTCTGAAAGGAAAACTGATGGAGAAGGTTGAAGAAGCCGTGGAAGGAAAATATAGCATTTTGAGAAATGGTGCTCATCGCGATGATCGGTTGAAGTAGACGAGATCGAGTGCAGTTTGATAGCAATAACGAACAGTTTATAGTGAACTAGCCATTGTTTTAATAATTAAGAAGATGAGTAACAAGAATGTTATTGTGATTGATTGTATCGACTGTAAATAACGGAGAAAACAGCAAAGAGATATCAACTGTTGATGAGTGGAAATCCTGGTTATCCATGGTTCATTTATCTTTTGTGCAATGCAGCCGGTCTGTCTTGCTTGCAATGAAGCAGAAATGTTCAGACAGAACAGAACGAGTGACCAATCGACAACTTTTGGATATGTGAGCTCAAGCGAATACAGAAAAGACAATCTTTGAGAAACCGAATATTGAAAAATCATACCAACAACTGTTCACACTCATTCACGTCAACCGCACACCATGCACCATGCACTCTGTAATCGCAAGATTTGAGAGGAGTTGTAGTAGTAGATATGTAGACAGGTACGAATGAGCTGAATAAATGTGTGCATAGTTGTATTTGTGATGTGATTGACGGGTTCCAGGATGGATTTATTGTTTGCCATTAACCTTCTTGAATCTTATGCACAGCATCTTGATCCAGTCTTGGTGATCTTCTGTAGAATCTGTCTGATTGAACGTCATTCAGTCAATGATGCCACGGAAACCTCGTTTCGCGATGTCGTGCTACCTAGAGTACAGATTATTAATAATACTATCATTGTTATCCTTCATTTTCATGGCTACTATTGGCCTCAGTAATCAATAGACGACTTGAAAATTATACTGTGGTACACGTAAAAACTGATTGCCATCTCAACTCGGCCTAATGCGATCATCGGAAGTGCGCCATTGGTCGTGGTGTCATGACTATATGGCATTGTGACGTACGTGGTCGCGGATGCGCTGGTCGCCTCGGGTTATTAGGTCACCAACATAATCATTGTGTCCCATCGGCGAAGAGACAACGAGTACGTTAGGCTCGAGTAGGTTATATCAATTATAATCATTCACTTCTCTTGCATAGATCAACGACCACCATCGTTTGACAACTCACCCGATCTTACTTTAAGAAACCTGGATGTCTATGACCTTCTACCTTTCCTTTTCTTCAGCATTATTTGTGTACCGTATCGTGAAACTTCTGTCTGTTTTCTTCCAGTCTAACCTTGAAATTTGTTTCTCTCCCTATCCTCTGTGGAGTGCAATAGCATATACTCATACAATGAACCACTTTTGCATTAGATTTTCGAAATTTTCTTTACCAGTTTAAATCGTACTTTTCCAGTCTCTTTTTGATTATTTTCCAAGGGATAGGGGTTTCTGTTTCGTGTTAGCCTATCAATTGGCTAATCAGCACTGGCTGGCTCAACATAGAAGTTTTACTCACACGCATCCTGATCTTATTCCCTCAGGTTTACACTGGATACGTGGTGTGTGAGTGGAACTGCAAGCGGTGCACTGTGTGCCACTTGTGGTAATGGTTCACTGCAGATGTCCCTTGGTCTCAGTCACTTTGACATGCTAATCCGAAACGGACGCTGCCGACCGTGTGTGTGAATTAGTGGCAAACAGGACAGCTGGTTGGCATGATTGAATGTCAAGATGAATTGTGGAGCACGCACATTAGAATACAAATATCAGCCCATCCCTATATAAGACACTGCCACGTGTATGATACTCTGCTTGGATAGTTTGACGTAACCACAATATTTTCTTAAGTATCCTTACGCATTTTCACGGTGCTTCTCAGTTTTGCAAAACTGGATGCTGTTTGCAATCACTTTTCATGTGCTTAGCAATTTCCATCTCACCATGCATTGATCAACCTAAGCTCCGCTCGGACTAGATCATCTTGTGCTTATGAGAACGGAATCTAACCGGATGATGTAGCACATCAGATTGCGGCCTAATTCTGTGAAATTGTAGTGGTGAGTTGTAGTCACCGGCATGCTAATTGATGATTTCCATCGAATCTCTTGTTTGTTTTCCTCTCTCTTCTGTTTCATTCACCACGACGTTTACTGCTGCTAGGATCGATAGCATGTCGAGCTACACTACTTACAAATCTACTTGAGAACTCGATATTTGGGAGTGCTTGGAACACAAAGTTAGGAATCATATTAGGTCCTACTGGACCTAGCTTCCACTTAACTGACTCCTCAACCAGGCCATGACATCTTATTGTGCGTTTCATTCACAATTCTAAATAATTTTTGTGGATGCATTTAGATGATATTTGCTTCTATTAGTTGAAGTACGCCTAACACCAACTGAGTAGTCAAAATTTCAGAGCAACTTGCTGACATTCGTTAATTTGTTTTGTTGGTGACGTTTCATTCTGATACAGGAATTTCTTGTTCTTATCCTCCTCCGAAAAACCTAAACACGTGTTGCAGTAGCATTGCAAATTCATTGTTCCATAGAGCCTTACAACTATGCACAAATGCGTGTGATCAAAATATAGCATAGGAAAAATCAGTGGCTACGTTAATGAA
>JTDE01000675.1:109288-122014 GCA_014338405.1 Paragonimus skrjabini miyazakii
TATAGTGAACGCCGGGTGTTAGTACTTTTTCATCGATTGTCAACCCACGCGGTTCATAACAGTTATCATATTCACTATATCTCTTGTCTCTATTTGAATACTTCTTTCCAAATTGTTTTGGTGTTTTCCTCCTTAAGTCGCCGCAGGTATCAACCGTGGAAGCCTGGACTACCGATATATGGTGCCTGAAACAACTGACCTTAAAGAAAGACAGGCCCTGAATCTGGCACACTTAAACGAACATTATCTTGTCACCACCTCCAGGTTAGGTATAGGGTATCGCGCGGCGCGGAATGTATGCAATTTACCAAGGTCAAGTCGTATCAATTACCTCACATATCATTTGTTTTGCACTGTTGAATATCAAGTTGAACATGATCCATAATTGATCGTGGCTGTCACATCCCTATCGACTCTCCAGTCAGTTCCTTTCGAAAAGAAACACTAGACTCGAGTTTTGCTCTCATCAGAACTCGTCAGTGGTGCACATGATTGCCACTGGCGAGACTATAACTCCGACTATGTTACTATTATGCTACTATCAAATTGAGTAATTCCTCAGTCCGTGAACAAAAGTATGCTCAACGTACAGTCATTCAGATCGCATGAAACATGTGCATACTAACCGTCTTATTCTCAGTGAAAAATTATGATGAACAGGATTATGAATTACATCAACGCTCATGCCTCATGCTTATTAAGGGAGTTTAACACATGGAAAACCAACATCACTTGTTCACAATCTATTGTCATTGGATTTATCGTTAAAAGTTAACTGTCAACAAAATCAAACAAAATAGATGAAGTGTGTGGATAGATATACGAATTAGGCCGGGGTGTTTACTGCACGGTGAATCCACACTACATTTCGAGAACGAAAGTGAATTGTCATTGTACAGGCACTTGGCTATATTCCGCGAGGGTAGAGCATCCCATTCATCTAATCTGAAATGAAAAAATGTTATTTCTCAACGACTCGTAAATTTCGTCATATCCTTCTAGGTTTATGCTAAAGTCATGCTTAATTGTCTGTTTCATTGATTAGAGTGATTGCTTGTTGAGATCCTCGCCGTGGCTCTTTGAATTTAGAATAAACTGATCGGTGATAATTTATTCTTCATTTGCGTGTATTTGATCGCATGTTAACACAACTGTGTCATGACTTTAGTTTGTAACACTCTGTATTTTTAACGCATGCACATACATTTAGCACATACATTCATGTGTCCGTGTTTTACTCTACACGCTGACGAAAACGTCAGTCCACAAGACAGCATTTTCGGAACAGTTAAATAATGCATTGTGTTACGTTTCATGTAGGGATACTCAAACGAATTAGTGATTTATTCCATGCCAAACGGATGCAAATGTTCCCTATGGTTGATCTATAATTCGAACAGCGACCATCAGAAAAGATTAGTTTTCGACTACAACATTATTTATAGATTGTATCAAGCGTACAAGTTATTATCTCATAAAATACACACGATGTCTAAACAAGTCAATATTTGAAAAGCGACATTGTTCGAAATAGTTTGGAGTAAGCAAGTGATGAACATGATAATCTGTGCAATATGCAACACGAAGTTTGTGTTCAAGACACGTGAGCCGTATGGAGTTCTCGTGAAGATCTATTGATTTCAAATGTTGTTGAGAAAGTTTTTACAGCGTGAGCAAAAGTAACGGTATGGAACCCAATATGTGGTTCTGGTTTAGGCATAAATGGCTAAAAAATATGTTTATTTCACTTCAAGACAAAACTACAAAGCTGTTCATATAAACTCTTGATGAACGTCTGTAACTTGTCGCGAATTATAGAAAACAATTTGGTGATTATCCATCATTCACAGTCCTTATAAACGAAGTCCCTGCGGTTAGTATCCCAATAGATCAAGCCCCCCGAATTTAACATAACACCAGATCAACATTGGATTGTGCTCTTATCCAGCCAGTTCAGCTGGTAGCAGTTTATTACTGTTTGTTCAATGTTCTAGATGCATTCGGAAACAAGAAATATTTAGCGCAACTTAAGCACTGCCCGATCTCGAGGTATATCAGTGGAGTTTCATAGTGCTCAACCTTAACTTGTGACTTCACCACCGATATTGTCCTCGATCGGACTCATCAGGTACAGACAACCTGAATGAATGATCGAAACATATACCTTTCGTGTTGCGAGTCAAAGCCCTTATTCACATGGACACTTGTTCCATGAGTTTCGTTTCTGATGAGGGAATTTGTATGTACCACGTATTTCACTGTCTAACTAACCCTATCTGAAGAGTTTGCACGAGGACTTTGTCGGTGTTGGCGCGTCAGTTTGAGGGTGAGCATCAAGAAGCCTTATAAATTATACGTTTCTATCAAGGTAAGTCTGAAATGTTACCAACTGTTTCTGATAGAATATTATTTATAAAATTATCATTTCAACACATTTTTCTAATGAAGCTGAATAATTATTTTCTAAGTATCTCCTTTGAACGCGAAAGCTGTTATCAGTCTCGATACTGAAGACAGGTCACTGAAGGATTGACAAAGTTTCGATAGTTCAGGACTACTCTCACATGTATTTGTTCTGTCGGGTTTTCAAACGGTAACCTTCGCGCCAAAAATAGATTTTGTAGACCTGAACGAAAGCGGCGTTCTTCACAAAACTGTTATCATCGTCCTACTCAAAATTCGAATGTAGCACTTGCGGTTTTCAATCAAACATGTTAAAAATAATGCCATTAACCCCAAAATTGTCCCAAAACCACAACTATTGTCAGACTACCTGTTACAAACGCATGTGGATAATGTTTGACTTGTTGGACCATTTCGATGGAATTAGGAATGCAATTGTCCTGTCTTTTCACTACAGTCGGTAACCACTGGATCAAGATTTTTCAGTTGAGTTGAGGTAAGTAATCCCGGTTAAATATATTAAGTTGTGATTAAATCGTTGAAGACATTTTATGAATTCAGGTTCTTTACAATTTGAATATCACTCATAGTTGTTTACAGCTTTTGCGATCAGCTTGGCACTTCCACTGGCCTAGGTCGAAAAAGCGTATTAGGTACGAGTTACGCTCTTACTAAAGCATATTCTAGATTGAACCGAGAAAATAGGCCAATCAAACTGAATTCTAGTTACATAACTTTTTGGTTAAGCGTTTGGATATGAGTTTGAGATTGTCTACGTTGGGAAAAGTTTTGTTGTTGGTCCTACAATCAGAAAACTTGAGGTGTAAATTCCGTTAGAGAAATGGATTTTTACTGCCACTGAGCTCTAGTAACATTTGAGTACAATATGTTCTTCTGAAGTGGATCAGTTAATGGGTTTATCTAAATTCGGAAGTTAATGTTAAACGTAAGCAGTATTCACTTGGTAACAAGCAAAATTCCCAAGTGCTGCGCAGCAAAACACGTTCACATTTTGGCAGCCAAAATCAACTAACTCACGGATAATTGTAAAAACACAAGATACGTAGGGTTTTGAGTATTCTCCAATTGGCGTGTGCGTAATCACAACCCATCTGTGTGACTTTGTTCGTGGCACTCTTTGGGAACATTCGGGGGACGTAAGATCGCACAAATAATGTAATTATCTTGAAAATGAGTAGCAAACACATTCAAACGTAAACTATGACAAAATATTCACTGGTGTATCTCAGAGCATTCACGGTGACCTTTCAATCTCGAACGTACCCTAGTGTGATAATTGGCTAGCCAACAATCATGCAAACTAATCCTGTCATTAGATTTGCGCAAGCTTTAGAGCCACCACAATGGTTAAATTGATTTAATCTAATCAGTGGGCATTTAATTTGCATGCTAACAAGTCCATGACGTAAACAGCTACAACCTCAGTGAAATGTGTATCTGATGGTGGTTGATCAGTATATGAACTGGTATGTAAATGATCACGTGAAATATGTCATATAATACATTTCAGGGACACGTTATCGATCTGCACATGACTAGATTACACACATGTTCACGCGAATCTTATCATATTTGATTTACCAGATGAAAAAAATATGCTGGCAGACCCAAATCAGATGGTTTGTCGAAATATTCTGTTACATTTGACAACTGTTCATATATTCTGTAAAAGACAAACATGTAGATTGTGCATTAGACACGAAAACGTAATGATGCAGAATATGTACGCAAATGAATAGAATAGTATAGAATAGTGTGAACTATTAATTATATATTGTTTCTAATTTTATGAGTAACCCCAATCCGTTACCAATGGTTATGGGTAAATTTACGGAAAGTCCTATGAAATGTGTCCATCGTCACTGAATAAAAACATACATTACGACGTAGTATAACAAGTAATATTCTAACTCTATAATCAAGGTGTTTGGGATGATTGAATTTTAATGCAAATATGTATGACTCAATGTTTTGTTATCTAATAAGCATGACGATTTAACAAAGTTTTGATCACGTGGTTTATATTCACAAAAAACAAAGAGTAACTTTAGAGTGACGGAAAGATTATCTGTTTACGGAAGTGTTCAAATATCACACAACTAGCTATTATGAAATCTCACTTTCCCGTAAATAAAAGTAACCATATTCAATGTTTCAAATTATAGACACGGACATGTTTACAGAATTCAAGATACATGCACATTGATTCAAAAATATGAGGTGTAACAAGCACATTACTCTTCGTATTGGTCGACGTTGTAAGGTATTTGAATAATGTTTTCTCTCTGGCAAAAATACATTAAATCAATAATATGTTCATCGTAGATATGAGTAGGCCTTGCGTATATGTGTGCGAAATGCTCCAAAGTTTTGTTCCATGTCTAAAAACAAATAAAGCGTTGGTTAAACAAAACATGATTGGTCTAGTTAACATACATGTTTACAACTAAATTCAATTGATGTATACTATATTCTTCACCTGGAAAAATAGTTTAATAAATAAATAGTGACAAATAGTAATGTGAAGATAAGACTGCAGTTTACAATCGATATGAGTTATGAAACGCGTTCGTTCAAAATATTATAATCTACTGATTATGATCGAATAAGTTGTCATGCAACACGGTTGATCTCAGTAGGTCATTAGGTACAGTCTTCAGGAGTTAAATCACAATGCCATATATGGTTTCCAAATGAACTTTGATTGAAGCTTACGAGATTGTTTACTTTTCTTCTCATGGGGTAAATGCAATTCGAGGTGATTTGTCAAAGAGTGTTGTGGTAGCACAATGTTTTATCTCTCTCTGTCTGAGTGAGTTCACCTTTACCCACCACGACAGTGCATAGGATCAGCATGCACAGTATCATCGGATTAATAATTCATTAATGCCTGCCTGACTCAAATGGACATTTATAATGTAAATCCACTTTGGTGAAAGTCATAATGCGCCAATCAACGTTGTCTTTAGTTTGACCTGAACGATTCACAAATGACAGTCAAAATGATATCACGAATGTGACTGGACGAAAATTATACTTCAGTAAGCAATAACTATCAAACCAATAGACGACTGACAATTCATTGCAGTTTACTTTACGGTTTGGTTTTGATTCGAAACAATTTAACAGTTCGCAGTAGGCACTCGTAAAAATGAGGCAAAGTTTGTCATAACAGAAATCGTGCAATGTTGCTAGTGTCATGTTCCAACGGAGGCACTTTACTCACTGTAAACCTATGGGTTTTGATCGCGTTGTATTCAGTACATTTGTAATCAGACATGTAATCAACAGTTGCCTTGTGTCTCTCACTTTGAATGCCGTTAAATAAAATACACTCTGGAGAGAATGCCAAATTTCACATTCTGATCTTCTCAATATTTCGAGAACTCTGTTTGCTATCCAACATTTTCTACCGTATGCCATCCTACACATATGGATCTTCAATCCAAGATGTCTGACACACTTTTGTGCACTTTTGAAACGGTGATACGATTCTCTACAGAATGTAATGCCGTATTGAACGTAATGAGTCGGTTACGATATAACTTGACTGCCATGTTGATCTTTAATGCACAACAAACTCAGATTGTGGCAGAAAATTGCTTCCGATAAAATCATAGCGTTCATTAAATTGGAAAATATAAATAGTCACATGCTAAGCTTAATATTAGCCAGACTCAACATTATCGCACTTTTGTGGTTGTGAAATACTGGTCGTTCGAGTTGACATTTGTCTAGATGTATTAGAGAGTATTATCCATCATCAATCCAAACAGATGAAGTTATCTGTTTGATAGAACTCATCAAGTCAATACAGATTGATGTTTCACTATTCTCATTAGAGTTCCACCAAATCGACCAAAATTTGTTAGCTAAGCAACGTTGGTCACCGGACAGACGGTCGCCATTCGATTGCGTAATCCGACCTTTTGTGGACAGAATAAGTTTGTCAAATTGCTTGGGCTGGCTTAGCCATTACGTAACTCGCTCGATCGACAAATATGCAGTTCATACCCGGTTGACTTTCACAAACAGAAGAGAGATTGTATGAGCTGTGATCAAGCCATTCAAGTGATTGTTTTTATTCTGCTAGGTGATATTTTATCGAGAACATTTGTTCGCTGCACTTCATGTTCAGTGGTTCAACAGGGGTGTTCCAGCTGATCAAATTTAATTTGCGAATGCAAGAATATAATGTAAAATTCTTTATATATATTTGTTTGTTCTCTGTATTGCTGTACAACTGTCATGAAACGTAATATTCATCGGTGTTAAATAGAACCAAGTATTGAACATAAAGTTTTGAGCATATTGATCATGCATGAGTGAGTTTACTGCCACGTAAATGACATCAGGATTTCATGGTCTTCAGATGGTCTTCATCTACAATCGGATAACTGTGTTCCTGGAAGCAAATTGCTAATAAATCTGGGTGACTGAGAGCTAACTGTTTCGAGTACCCCATGGCCCTTGTTTAAAGATTTATGTCAACTCTCCTTTTTCATAAAAATAAGCTTTCAAGGATTGTTTCTCGAAATCTGATTTAGTGAAGCAAATCTTCAATTTGGTCGTCCCACCACTGATGATGTGATTCCCGTACATTTTTGTTCACTCCTCATAGTTGCGCAGAATTAGATAGTTATTTAATGTAATGAGGATGCTAGCTAGTCGTCTGCCACACCGAGTGCTGTTTGTCGACTCTGCGGCCGACTGGCCTAAGGTGCGATATGGATAGATGATGACCTGGCGTAGATAAATCAAATCGTTCACGAAGAAGTTGGCCACCATACACCGGATTCGTCTACCGAACTGGTGACCTAGCTACTCATAGAATCGATGGCTGGAGATGTTAGATGGGATGGTGGCTAACTGAACCCAGTAGCGTGAATGTTGTCATTGTCTGCTTGAGTTGTCTGTGAAGTAAGTGCTGTTAATGACGCGAGGCAATGAAGACCGTAAGGAAGCTGTCTTGCTGATGACGCATTACCTTGAATTACAGCTTGGTTGTTTGTTTATAAGGTGTAGTCACCGTGATGTTGAATGGTTGGATATAAACGGGGCTAGTTTTAGTAGTTAGGTCCCTTCCCCTCTCATTTGTTTTTCTTCTCTCCACCTATACAGAGTTTACTATTTTCGTAGTTGCGTGACAGTTAAACATCAGTGTAGATCACTGATGTATTGCTGTTATAGAGATTTCTTCATTTTTGTCTGCAAACGATGCTTCCTTTCTGTACAGCAACCTTTTGTCACGTTTGCTTTTTGTTGAAATTGATAAAGGTGACCTTGTAATTCAGTACAAAATTTTGTGCACGTCGATCTGCTCTTCGCTCTGTTGCGCAGTCGTTTGACGATACTACACGGATCTATCATCCAATTTTTTAGCTCCGTTGTACTACGAACATCGTCGCATCTCTGATCGCGCTTCAGCAGTCAACGGCAACTCTGTGATATTATCCACTTCTAGATACTCTTAATTTGGAATATTGTGGTGGTCATCTGGAACACTCGTGAACAATTCACTGTGAGTCAAATCCTTTTGATTACCGTAACTTGCTGGAACCTTGTAACTGTTTTGTTTCATTCGTTCATTTTGTTATCACCTACAACTTAGTGAGGTACACTCGCGTTTACCTGGTCTATTCAGTAACTAGTTCTGACCACTACACTATCTATAGTGATACTGTATGAACGAAGTAAAATTTCTCTGCTGTTGAGCATCCTCAAATTTGTGTCGTTATTTTTCTTTTGCTTCATAGTTCCATCACAGTTATGGCATTCTGGCCATTTGATATAATGTCTTCTGTGTTTAATGAGATTGCAGTTGATAATTACCACCACTGATGAACTGATACTCATACATCACACATTGATAACACTCAATCGCCCATTCATATCGTACAAATGCAATTCTGCAAATATCATATCCTCATACTATTTGAAATGATAAAGTTATCTAATTTCTAGGCAGTAACCTCAAAAATAACAAGCCATTGAGCCAGTTGAGGGATGAAATTGTGACAAGTGTTAGTGACCATAGAAATGCCTGTAATGTCATTTCGAACGGCCAACATTTTGGCTGTTATGCCAGCAGGTTTTATAATGGGGCCTCCATTTGTTGTTTGGTTAGAGTTAGTTTGTCAGTTCGCAGTTAATAGTATGCGCGACTGACATGATAATTTGACACATAATTGAAACTGTGAGGAAGACAGCGAAGTTGCAATATGGCTTAAGTGCTATAAACCACTAGACTATGGAAGACAGATCCCATTCCACATACAGCTAACTGTGTATATGTAGACCTCTGTCCTTCAGGCCGTTTAATATATCTACTTTCGACTGGTAACTAGGGCTGGTGAAAATCTACCGTACTCACCGCTTATCCAAACCCCGACACAATAAGAGATCTAACAATGAACCAATCCAAACGTCGCGTTGAAGATACCGCATCAGGATTGGACAAGCACTCTCAATGTTACGCCTTCGGTTATTCGCCCATTTCTTTTTCTGTATTGCACCAACTAACGTATAGTTCGTGACTTTGTACATGCATTATGATCAGCCAATGAGTGACTATGATTTATTTAATACTCTTGAACATCCATAAGTTTGGCTTCTGGTCTCTTGAATGGGAACTGCTTACTGCAATCAGTACAAGGTTTTCTCCTTATTATTCGCGTGGGAGTTTACAATCCGAGTGCGATTTCTAGGGCTATTCGAAGTCCCTAATTCCGAGTATTACATCAAGTGCAATTATTTGTGAACAGGACCTAGAAGTGTTTGCGGCAGGTAAACTTTGCTTGCCTGTGAAATGTGCCCCAACCGACAGAAAGACGAAGCCGATGTGAGGGTTACTCAACAATATGTCTACAGCCTTTCACAAAATTTGCCCCCTGCTCATATTCGTACATGAAACATCCCAAAGTAGACTACGTAATTGGAACTGGTTCCGATGCAATATCAACTTGCCAAAATGAATTTAAACGTGGTATACGAGATCCGTCACCAGCCCAAACAGCTGTTAAGACATATGCCCTGCTGCTTTAATCGAACACTTCAATTATAATCTCAACAAGGCAAGGGATTATTTGTTCTAACCTCCAATAAAATCTCTACTATTCCTCCTGAAGGTCAGATGTTCCTAAAACGCACTGTGGTAAACTGATGCAAAAGAAATGCATCTGACTGCCTATTATGCAATAAGTGCAAAACGATGTATCAAGTTTTGTACGTTGTACTCGAGTTCCTTTGCCAGAAAGGACAAACATTTCTACCAGGACTGCCAAATTGTTCATAATTAGGCAGTATTCATCACAACGCCTTAAATGTATCAATACATTGCTCCCCGCTATTACAGGTAGTCAATAAATGAAACTGTGCAGAGGTTGTTCATTCATCAATGAAAATGACGAGCATACATCCATACTTTATTCTGTTGGACATATTGTGACTGATTTCTGTGACATTATGATATGGTTACTTCAGGTTAGAAAGCTTTATTTTTTATACCTGTTTGTTAAAGTATTTTCAGTTTATACCAATCATTCATTTGATTGTGTGATGCACGCGTTCTACCTTACAGTCATTAACGCGGATGCCTGTTTACTGAAATTCATTTCATATTTCTGTTAGACTCTCACGATATCCACATCACCACGGTAGAGGTTTCTGTAAAAATATCAGCCTGTCCACACTTTGTTGCGAGTGAATATTTGAGAGCTAAAGTTGAATCCGACCTCACTAATTTGACTAACCATACTCTCTGATTGAATTACTAAATCTTTCACCACATCTTGTTACAAACACTGATTTGTGTAGACCCAGTTTTACTCTTCTTCTGTTAGTCTCCGTTTAGAATGTCTACTCAAACCCAGTCTTCATATTCCTAAAACCTCGACAAACCGGACTGAATATCTTATCCAGTTAATATTGGTGGTGGCCACTTTTTCAATAACCACGAATCATAAAAATTATCTTCGACAGCACTACATTAGTGGCTCACACAAATGCGTGACTGTCATACAACCATGGAGAAATGGGTAAGCCTTGGTTAGAAGGCAATGAGCAATAAAGGAATACAACCAGTCAGATCTAAATGCAAACTTTTAGAGTCACGGTGCCGAAATCTTAAAAACATATATCTCAGCTAAATTGGAAGTGAGGCTGCTTCAGTAGGACAACGTGCGTCTTACTTTCGCTTCCCTGTGTCAGCATGAATGCATTTACCTCACAGTTAACCCAGCCAGATAAACCACTATCATGTGGCTTGACTTCTGCAGTCGTTTACACAGTTAACGGTAAAAAACAACCTGTGGAGACACGCACCATCTACAATTGCTTACCATTGGTTACTTGGTTTTATTTCTCCGAGCAACGAGGTCGTTTATCAATGTCGCAACTAACGCCAATAGATCGCGGCATCGACAAATGTATTTGGTGTACCTGAAGGTCAGGTGACATCATTATTACTCAGTCTAATTGGTAAGATATATTACAACGTGAAGAACGAGTAAACGATTTGTAGGGCAATTTGGTTTTTTCCTGTAGACCGAACATCCCTCACAATTGGTGGCAGCTTTCACAGTCTCATAGACTTTTCAGTCGGCCACCTTCCAAAAGAAGCAATAGACTCGAGTTTCGTTCTCATTAGAGCAGCTCGTCAGTAGCGCGGATGCTTGCCACTGCCGGGACTTGAACGACGGCCACGCTGTTCATGAGGCGACCCTGTTGACCACTGCACCATTGACCTCAACTTAGGCACGACCGAATTATCGTATGTGAAAACTCAACCACTTTCGCTTGTGAGTAGTGATCAGATTACCCGATTGCCTCGAGAGGAGACACATCAACTGTCCTGTTAACTGCAATCGATGATTCCAAGACTAGGTCTTCTGTCCAAGTTAAAATTACACAAATCATTGACTTGTTGAGCGGTATGCAGAATACTGATGAGTAGTACTTCTTTTCGAAAGAGGTTGACTAGAAAGTCTATGGGCATGCGACAACTGTGATCAATTGTGGGTGATGTTCAATGTATATGGCCGTTTTTTAGTAACGCCGCACTTTGGGATACACGTCCTTGGCTTTTGTAGAAGACAGTGCCATAGGACGACCGTGTTCACTGTTGCATCACACACCGGGCGGGAATTAATCACTATATGAAAGGGTTTAACCTGTGAGTAACTCGCTGTTTTCCCGATCACCTTAACAAGGGACGCAATTAGTCTCTCATCAGTTCCAACAGGTGACCTCTTAAATACAACTTTTCCAACTTAAAGCACAGAAGCCGTTGAACTGGTTGAGCGTTATTTTGATTACTGATGAGTAGCGGCGTATTTTGGTTGATTCGATTTAAGCATCACTCACAAGGGATTGCAGCTTTTACGTTCTCACAGTCAATCCGAACAACCGTTTTCACTCATTACTACTAGTGCCGAGTTTCACTCTCCCCTCTGCAGTACACGCCTAAGTACTTAAACAAATTTTTCTCGATAGGACTCATTGAAACGTATACGACAGTGAAAAAACTGCGTCAAATTCCAAATGATATTCAGATTATATCAATCAGTGCTACCCACTACCTACGAGAAATTAAAATATCCTCCAACTGGCCTAGCGGTTCCTATATTCTCTAAATGGAATGCTAAACATCGCGGGGTTATTAACTAAACTTTCTAGGATAATTACAGTGTCTTCACGAAGAGTTTGGGGAGCCTGTGCATCACTTATTACCAAATTTAGCTGAGTAGTCAAAAATGACATTTCACATGTGGTCAATTTCAAGCTATTGGCAAAATTGTTGATGACGTTGCCCCATGTCACCTTGGTCAAAGTTGAAATTCATGCCCTGACTGCGATATGCAACACTAAACAGCATTGACAAAAGATGAACTGTTGCCTACCAATTCTATTTGTTTAAGTATCGTGAATATGCCCGGTTTAGTCATGAGAAGAAGCGCGTAGCAAACAAGCTTGTTTTCAGTGTTTCATCATCAGGCTAAATACAACACATTTATATGGGTTCGACAGGGGTAGTACATCAATAGAGTGAAGGATGGTACGTATTAATGTCAAGTTAGTCACACTCATCAAGTGGTTTTGGCAAATCGGTACTCCTACGTAACAGATCGATCCGAGTTGATATTGATGCCTTCCATCCAACCACCATTTAGTCAAATTCTTTTAGAAGTCGATACTTGTTCCACCACAAGGCTAATTATAATATCTCAGAAGAGTGAGTGAACACTTTTGTCCATTCAGGTTCGACCGAGATTTTACATTAATCATACACACAGACCCAAAGTG
>JTDE01000675.1:130750-145916 GCA_014338405.1 Paragonimus skrjabini miyazakii
TGAGGAGAACTGGGGACGACTAAAATATCCCAAACGTTTTTCACTAAGATTGTTTCAAGTGACGTTCACCCACATACTGAATCCAACCGAGCAGTCCAAGATTCCCACTCGCTATCACTCTCATATGGCGTGATGGTCTCATGGCGCACCGAAACATATGGTCTCAGTATCCTCAGCTCGATGAACTGCCCCAAGTAAGTCTATCCACCAAGCTTACTGTTGCCAATAGAAGTGTCTTCTTTCCTTGCATTGAGATCAATGTGGCTTTAATCTCCAACAAACAGGGCTAGTTTCCAGAACACTGGTTCCAACGAAACCCAGTGATTGTAGGCCTCACGTAAACTTGATGCAGTGATGAAGTGCGGAACAACATCAAATAAACAATGTTAGTATTTTGCGAAGTAGCTTTACTGCCCAATTCAATCACTAACGCTACCGAGGTAGTGCTAATTTAATAAACAGTTCCTTTTGCGGAAAAAATGGCGGTTTCAATGGTCTAATAGCAATTGCCTCAGCAGAGTGAAGTAAGCGTTTATTCTGGTGCGCGAAAATGATTGAGAATACCGACCGATTGCAATTCCCATGATTAGTCTCGACCGCATGACGCGCAATTGAGCCATTTTATGCACAGTTTAACCGTTCCTCTAAGATACCTTCATGAAGATAACAAGCTTGCATCCCCGATCGCTTATCAACACAACAGATGGCAGGTTAATAAACCGGATTCCTGAGATGTTAAGTAGCAGTTTTCGGTGGCAACACAGTTTACTACTGTGGAAATATTTTAACAATCGAGAAGAAAACTAGTTTTGAAAAAACAAGCTTTCAATGTACCCGATCAATTGACTAGAACAGAATACCCAGCCGTGGGGAGTGCTTTATCGATTCGGCTGTGAAGCCTGCTGCTCTTTACCTCAGTAGGGTATATCATTCTACTTAAGAACGTGCATAACATCGACTGTGATTTCATTTGCGAACTACTCAGGTGTGTCTCTCCTAACGCGTTAATATGCTATTTATCTCGGAGTTAATAACCACATGGTGATTGATTTTCCCATCGGGCGAGAATAAATGTCACAACCTGTTCCCATTGAACTTAACACCAGTTATATAATACCGTGAAAGACTCCAGATTAATTGAGCCACGCAGAAGGATTTGACAAAATCCCGAAATTTTACCATGAGAATTATTTCACAGATATATTTCATAGAAACGGCGTAGAGTGCTAAGTGGAAGAACGCATCATTTTCCCTTATAATGATCAGCAGTAGAGATCAGAAGAATACCGCCTGCGATAAAGACTGAATGTTTGTTGAGTATAGGACACCCAGTGAGAAAGACGACGCAACGATCCACTACATACAGTTTGCCACTCAAATTATCAACTAATCGCACAAGAAGTAATGGTGGCAGTACGGTTGAGCATCACACAAGTTACAGAACAAACAGCACGGCACCCAAATTCAAAATTAACCGCACAAGAACTGATGATGACAATGCTGTTTATTGCCACACAAGCTATACACGGTTGCCCCAATGACACAGTATGAACATTGTATTAGTTTACATGATAAACGCCTACACCTGTGAACAAGGGAAACAAGGTGTATTCTGGCTTGAATGCAAACTGTTACCCCTTCTTGGGAGGTAATATGTAGTAACATGTAGCAAACTGGTCCCACATGAAAATGACAATGGAAGACAATAGAAGAACAAATGTGTCTTCAAGTAAACACTACGAACAACAATGTCAGACCACCTAGGTATTACTTGCAATTTCAAAACACTATTATTTCACATACTCGATCATTTAAAAATGATGATACGGGAATATGTTTGAGCAAAATTATGAGAGTACATTTTTCGACTATTCTGAGGTCTAATTATTTTCGAGCCGCATTATCAGGGGATATGAACCCCACAATATCAAACACTCGCTTACGAATCAGAAATGTGACGACAGACATGAAACAAATCTAACCAGACAAGGTATTTTAATGGTGGTTTTACTAAACTCGCAACCCACATTAGTATCACAAAGGGAAAACGACTCCGTGTGTATATAATCGATTAACCTTGGGATTGTCGTGAGGACAGACGAATTAATTCGGATTGCATGCATCATATCATAATGATCTGATTGTAAATTCTTCGGAGATTTCACTTACTAAAATCATATGATTGCTCACTCGAGAGCTGTAATGCTGCTTGCAAAGATGGGTTGGGTATCTTTATTTCGTTTATAGGTAGAGAACAATTAAACTGAGGTATGACCGTGAAGTTTCGGTTCGTTTACACAGTTCATGTTAGAAAGCGCGATTAAAGATAGGACAGTTATCGTCTAGGTGATTTGATAGAGCTCAGTTCACTTATATCAAGCATGACGTAGTCGTTGTGGATATAAACACTCAACAAAATGAATGTAACCTGTTTATTGCTCACATAAACGATACATATGTTTATACAAACAGTACATTTCGACACACTGAAAACAAGATTGCTGGATGCTATTGAACATGGCAACAATGAATTAACGATTTACTCATACCAACAAAATATGGAGTCCGTCGTTAGAGATACTTCACGTTTATGTACAAATCGAAAAATCATTTCAAGAGTGCACTAACGATATTGAATTTGCAACCAATTGAGATCCGTGACAACTAGTGAAGTGAGGAGCAGATGATCTGATTTAATTGAGCCTTAATAATATCATGTGGACAAGGACATCCAACCCAAGACCAGTAAGCAAAGACGAACTTCGTTTGCCATGTCACAGAATAATAGCCATAAGAGATACGTGAAAAACTTGAGTTCTCTCCTTATTTGCAAATGCAACTCTCAACTACGTTGCTTGTCAATGTGTAAGCCAGATGTAGTAATCCGATATTTGGTGTATTGTTGTCTTATGGATTGCTATTCGATAATGATAATTGTGACGATGTTGACACCATAGATCACATGACCAATAATTGTCAACTTATGTGGAGAGTGAACAAAACAGCAACTGAATACAATCATCTAAATGGGCAAAACCTCAGTTACTGTCACTGTGACAAATGTTAGGGGGCGCGCTAAGGACACAACACCTATTCTGGTGCACTAACTCGACAGTTCGGGAGATGCACGTGATCAACGCAGTTACAATGTAGCATATAGAACGTTCAGTTGAGAAACAGAACGTATCATACCACTCTTGAACACTTGTTGAGATGAAAAAGCAGCCAGCAATTTGAACAAAATCCTCCAAGATGTAATCGTCTCGAAAATATTTTTCTTTTTATATCTATTCTGATGAATCGGTGAATATCTAGTATTTCTGATAATCTCGAACATCCAGATTCAACTTGTCATTTGATGGATGTCTGAATCTGGACAGCGTGACAATATTCCAACCACCAGTGAATTAAACTATTACAGAAAGCGGGTTTTTATCATCCAACTCCGGCTCTTTGTTGTTTGCCTCTTATGGTTCACTGGGAATCACTTGTCAATATATCTGTAGTTTATTCTGGCATACGTGGGTGTACTTGTTGCCCAATCGCTAAAGTAAGTTGTAAACCTCAGAATTACCTTGACTTGTTAGTACACTCTCTATTATAAAATGTGTCTTATTCTAGTATACTAGGAGTGGAATTAATTCGACTCGGGCATCTAACAGCTGTGCATGTCCATTATGACGGTTCTCACAAATCAAATTGTTTTGTCAAACCTGTAGCGTTTATTTGAATCATAAAGCGTGAAGGTTAAATACAACACCACACACAAATTGACAGTGTGCATTGATTCGATGGTATTAGTCAAAATACCATAGCAACAGGTTGATGATCTGTGAGTATGTCTCTATGCAACAAACTCAGTTTGTTAAACGTAATGACAGCTTCGTCATGAGAATGAATTTTCAGATAGGCCTCATACGAAAGCGGAAAATATCGACTGTCATACATATAGATTTGTTCGATCAACTTGAAACTTCAATTTCAACCTTTGTCCTTCCAGCGTGTTTAAGTTTTATAACAGTTTATTCCTTTTCTTCTTTTCGGAATAATTAAGGAAGGTGATTAAAAAAATATCACTCATGTTTATCAGGTATGTATGAACAACAGAACACTCAATGCGAAAACAATAGAATGCACGCCTCCACATAGAGTGCATCACCCAAATTCACAGTTAACCGCACAGGAACTGATGATGGCAGTACTGTTTAATGCCACCCAAGTTATACACGGTTTTCTCACTGATACAGTATGAACATTATATTAGTTTCCATGATACACGCCCACACCTGCGAACAAGGGAAACAATATGTATTCTGGCTAGAAGACGAATTGTTACCCCTTCCTGTGACGTACCACCTAGTGCTAAGCAAACTGATTCCCCATGAGAATGGCAATGGGAAACAATAGAAGAACAAATGTTTCCTCAAGTAAACATTACAGACAACAATGTCAGACCACCAAGGTAATGTTTTCAATTTCAAAACACTACTATTTCCCATACTCGATCATTTAACCATGGTGGTAGAAAAGTATGTCTCAGGACAATTTTGTCAACATAATTTTAGGCAGTTGTCTATTTAAATTACTTCTGGTTATATGGATTCGGTGAGGTAACTGGCTTTTATTGAAAGCCACAAATATGGAAGTCGCTTTTTGATTGTGCTAGATTCTTGAGCCCACTTCAGTTTTTGTTTCTTACTGGTATCGCGAGGAATAAAATCAGGGGAGATTTTTCTATGAATTAAGTCTTATTGTTGTGTCAAATTTAATCAAAATAGATCATTTTAGATGAAACCCAACTGTGAATTATCCGAGCTTCGACTGAATTCGAAGCAGCAACAGAAACATCATGCCTTAACGCGGCAAGTGCTCTACCAGCTGAACTACGAAGCCACGCCATGAGCTCGGAAATTTCAGTTGATCAGTGTGTTAGGCTCATTATTCCAAGAACTCATTCACCGATTGAAAACACAACGACAGCAAAGGAGCGACAATGGAAAGGACGGTATTCCGCATGCAGTTTTTGCAGACTTGCAACACACGCTAGTAACTTGAGGAGAAAATGACCCCGTGTATATAAAATTAGTGACCCTGAGATCAACGTGAGTACGAAGGAATAACGTTGAATCACACGCGTCTAGTATTTCTAAACCTGCATTGGATCATAATGATCTGTTAGTACGCCATTCGATAAGTGTTTAATTCACAATGTTGTCCTCTCGAGGATTATAATTCTACGTCCAAAACTGAGGCAGGTATCCCCATACAATTCGCAGATTGACAACAACTGTGACTTTTGACTGCTCTGTACAGTTCCTATTAGAAAGCACGATTACAGATGGAATGCTTGATGTCTATTTGATTTGATTTAGTTCAGCCTAATTATATGAAGCATGGTGTAATCGTCACGAATATGGTAGCTAATGCAAAACCTCACCCGCCTAATACTCAAGTGAACAGAATATATGATTATACAAAGAGCATGCTGTCGCACGTTGAAATCCCTGGTGCTGCAAGAGATTGAACTAGACGGTGACAAATTACTCGTTTGTTTATACAAACAATAGCTGAAGGTCTTTGCTGTAGATAATTTGCTTTTTTGTACAAATTGCAAAAACAAATCTGTTGTCTCAACTAACTTGATTGATAGATTTAAACACCCACTCGATACACATGACTAAAATCCGACCGACAACACGCATCTTCCAGACACTCATCTAAACCGCTCCCGTTGATCATCAAATGTACACGCCTCTCAGAACGATGTTTTCATTACGTCCAATAACGGCAAATCAGTGACAAATTTAGAACTCTATTTCAATCAATTATATTCCTGTTTCTCAGGATTCATTGTGTTTGTAACAGAGGATATTTACCTACCAGAACAAATGAGGGAAAGCATGTGCAAGTGTCTATCAGCTTTATTCACAAAACGTTAAATCTATCAGTGGTTTGTAAAGAAAGACAACTGATTTCCTTGGTCGGAATATAGAAAACATACAGGTAACCTTACTGAACAAATCTAAATGATTTCTAATATATTTCTACGGCGATCCAACGGACACCCCCAAAGTGAGAAGATGTCTTCAAAAGGACAACAAACTGCTACGACAGAGAATGAAGCTGCAATCACACTTCTGCTTGGTACGACGACTGATGACAACCGTAAACATGAACCAACATTTTGGGAGCAGCCTCTATTTGAAAGTAGTAAAACCTCATTCATGATCGGTCAGTTAGTCACGGATAAACAGTTCTCAGATAAATCGCCGTCAACCATGTCGACTGTGACCAGCACGGCTGCATCGATGATTTTGGCAACTGCAAATACAAGTTAGCTTTAATCTTTCATATCTGTTGTGCGAATCAAATCAATCCGTTTTACCAATCTAACTACACGTGTACATCTAATCATTTTATCGTCTTGCCTATCCACTTTTTTTTCTGATTTACAGGCACATCAACATCGAAACATGTAACGAGAACGCCTGTTTTGCCGCTTTCTGCCAGCCTACATCCACTGGAGTCGCTTCATGGTGAGAACCACTGGTTACAACCATACCATCCGTTCTCAGTGACACGTGTTGCTAAAAGTTTTCATCATATACTGTCTTATCATGTTTAAATCTCCACTTCCAACAAATCTGCATCACACTAATTTGGCTAACATCGTATGTAAAAGACATTGCATCCGTTCTCCCGTTTACTAATGTTCCGTCAGTTGGCATGGGTTGAAACAGAAGGTAGGCTACTTAGCACAACCGATTGTGGTAGACAAGAGTTGCGATCGATTAATTCACTCCCATTTTGGTCGCCTATGGATTATTTATTGACCAGTACAGACTACGTCCAACTGAACTGGATGATGAGTACTTTGTGAAATAGTCAGGTGTACTAAGTTCAAACCCACCAATTCGACAGTTGTGAATCGTACCACTCAATCTACAATAATCCTAGGTTTTTCTCTGTGATTTAACTTAGATGTGCGTTACAAGGCAACAACCAACCACTTTTGGCAATTCGAGGATATGCAAGAAGGAATACAAATCATCGACCGTGGCTCATCGAATAACCCTCTCACAGACGTGATTCGTAGACGAGCGAAAGAATATGACGACGACTTGGTTGGCTATGCTCTTACACATGACACTTTTGGTACGGGTAATCAAACCATGTTTGTCAATTTGGCCAACAAAAATGGAGCAACTCTCGGAACACAGTTTCTCCAGGGACTTGGAGGCGGAGCGGAAAGAAGCATTCTAGTCAATCGTGGCGATGTGAACGCGGGTTGTGTAAACTTGGCGAATGACCTGAATAAGGAGCATCCATATTTGAAAGACTGTTTACTGTATGCTACAGCTTGTGAGTACGGATTAACTTGGGCGGCCTGGCTACAGTTCTTGAGTCTCAACATGGAAACTAAGGAAATACTGATTGGAACAGGTGAGACATGACTTTGCATAGAGCTCCACCATTAATTCGTTTCCAAATATTCTCGAACTTGAAAGTCTAATTGTCATAGTAAAATACTGTGAGTTCGGTTTCACATTGTTCTGCAAACACTAATGTGCTTTTAATATCAGATGCGGAAGTGAAGCTGATTCTGTAATCGGCTCGATCTCGGTTAATAATCAGATTTTTCACCGGCACATATGTTTTAACTCCATAAATCTGTTGAAGCATTTACCACTGAACTGAATCGTTTTTGATCATGAAGCTATCAAAACTTGATAATGTAGAAATTCCAGGTTTCCAATATCGGTCTCATTCTTCTGACAATCAGTGAGATGTGTGTAACAGAAACAAGTCAGCATGGTTCATCGTTTGTTAATCAGGAACAAAATGATGGTAGACAATTCATTGAATATCCAAAGCATTATTGACTTTGTTTAGTGTTCTTTTACTGGACGGGCATTTTGTAGCAATGATGTGCCCACAACTGCATACCATCTAGTCATATTTACTACTTGCGTGAATTTGAAGAGAATTCACGTCAGATGAGGTGATTCAACGTCAATCACGACTGTCCAAACGAATCTGTTCAGTGGATAGTCCTGAATATACTAGACAAAGCCAAGTTGGCAAGTCATTTGTATGTTCCGAGGAAACCAACAGAGAAAGAAGGTTGTAGTTTTGCCGCATTTGTTCAGTGTAGGAGGCGATCTAGTATATTAGTGAAGTTCGATACCACAGGTTGTATGTCCGAAACAAGTAGCTTATGATGTGTTTAACTATTTGGAAGGATGCAATATGCCATGCTAATATACTCAAGAACTTCAGCCGTTTGATCTATTGAAATAGATTCTAGATTGAAATGATAATTTTATTTTCTCTTTCACGCTCAACATCTTCACTATCATGGTAGACAGCATTTCGCAGTTTGAAAAACGTTGGCATTCTTGGTAATCTAATACACTTTCCGAAGCTTAAAGCATAACTGCTCCACGACGTTAATTTGCCATCGCCATAACATACATCTACTTTTGGACACTGAAACGACTATCCATTCCACTCGTGGTTGCCATTACTGAATGTGATCGGCAATCTGGCACTACGTGATTCCGCGTGAACTGCCGAGTAGAGAAAGCCGAATGCAAAACAAAGTGTTACAAGCTGACACTGAGAAAATGTAACGCTATAAGTACACATCTTCTATCTTCTATCCCCCATCTCGAATGCATTCCAGGTCCCATTTCAGCGCAAGGATTTCAATTCTATTTGGAGCACGCTGAAATCGTGTTTGATTTATGGACCTACAGTCAAAAATGGTCAGTTCGTGCACCTTTCGTGAAACAACTGAATGTTTGGACCAATATTGCTGCAGTCTGGGACAAACAGGAACAAACAATGACGGTACTAGCTCACATAGATTTGATAAGCTTTTACCGAACATGTTCTCGTATTTTCACCACAGGGTTTCAAACATTCAGAATGGTTTATCAGGCTATGCTGTATCGATACTGAGTGTCGACTAGATATTCCAATGAATAAATTTGTCTAGTGGGCGAAAACAATGTTCGAACCATTGCTCTCCCAGTATTCATTGATATAATGCTTGCAACATTTATGTACTGATCAGCTCCTGTTGATTTTTGATACACATAACTGATAAGTACTGACAATGATTTCTAAAAGCGATAATCACTCGAAATTTACAAGTTAACGGGTGAGTTGACAAAATGCACTAAGGCACAGTGCGATGAGAATCTCAAGTGTTGCATTTTATAAGCTTGTCGTTGGTTGTAATACTCACCTCAGTAACGGTGTACAGAAAACCACCGTGTAAATGGACGGTTATCTGGGCACACTTTCGAGACTTTAAGCGACCAGAATGAAGTCAGACTGAAACAGCTCACAGAGGGACACAAATTCAACTTGACGGCATTTAAATAGTTACATCTACAATATTGTAGACTGTACTAGAAAGGCAACCAGACTATAAGCAGTTGGTTATCTTGATAATCAACAGTGAGCTAAGTGCAACTTATTTTCAGAGAATTTTCAACGATGACGTTGTCGGTAGTTTACCCAGGAGAGATTTGACTGGGTGCAATCTGTGATTTTCCCAGTGGATCCGTCAACCTAATCAAAATGTAACATAATGCCGAGCAGTTTTCTTTACGGAAATCTACTATATTAATTATTGAAATGAATTTGAAATAAATTTTTACACAAGCTGGTACTGCACATTCAACTGCATAGTGTTCAGCTCATCGGCTGTTGTTAATAGGGCCTGGTAAGTACACATTGTAAACTATAATCATCCTCAGTATCACATGCTTTTCTGTATGAAGATATGTACATATATAGATTTGGGTTGTTCCTATCAACAGAATAGGCTAACATGCAATGTGCTAACCGGTTTCTCATTTCCTTCCTCTGAAAACTCATATACTTGTGAACAAAAGATTATTGGCGCGACCAATTAATTATACTGGTTTCGAATATATTTCAAAGACTCTGAACGCTTCCACTTTGTGGCTTGGATGTTCAGTGGACGAAAATGGTCGAAAAATCAAGGAAAGCACAACATACGGAATTCGGGTGTTGTCGGTTGCCGTGTGGTATTGGCCTTTGAGAAATCATCAACTCTTAACTGGAGCTGTTGGTATGCACTTTGTAATGTATTAATCTTGTTTTATTCTTCAGCGTGCAGGTTAATTTCTAGTGATTCCAATTATTTGTTCGCATTTTTTAAACATTGGATATGTACACTTTCATTTATAGTTTGGCTTCCCATATAAACTCACTTCCACTCTAATCTGATATAAGTTGGGTAAGAAGAGCAAAAACTAGAGCAAAACGTTTGAGTTGAAATAAAAAGAATCTTCTCATTGTCAAAACATAAATCAAAGTAAACCCCAGGGAACTTTTGTTCAGTTCAACGCCCACACTGAATGCACACCGATTTCAATACTTCGGCAAGAAGAACTCATAGTAAATTGCAACATTGATTAATTCATAATGTTCGTGTTATTTTCTCGCCATCAACAATCGGATAATTGAATAAAATCTCAACCTGAAAACACAACGTATTCATCCGAAATAAGAAGTTCGCTAATTGAGTTTACTTTCCCAAAACATACCTTGCAGAAGTTTATCTACTCGCCACCAAAGGAGACGTTCACCATTCTACCACAACTAACAAATCGATGGAAGTGCAAACCCCAGCTGGTGATTTGGAGAAATTCGTTCCACTTCCGGGACAATCTTATCCATACAACCCCTATTACACCGCAGCCGACTACTACTATCCAATGCAACAGGTGACCGATAGTGAAGTGGTCGAGGGCATCACCGTAACAATGGACAAGCAACGAAATCTGAAATGTTATACGTTTACCACCCGAAAAGCCCACGTGAAAGTTAGTAAATTCAAAATTGTGTTGTGTTGTACCACCAAACATAAAAGCGCATCAATGCACTGATTTGCCAAATATAATCTATTCAGCGGGTAAACTGCATAAATATTCTGTTGTACGTTTATCGCTTGATAACCTGGGAGTAATTCAATGTTATTCGGTGAATCTCTTGAAAGCTTCAACAAATCGAACAAAAAACCTGTCCACTTACATTGGATTTGTGCCCTGAGGGACTATCAATCGGTGTATGGCTTTGTATACCGACGGAAGCCAACTCAACTTCCATGTTGTATGGTATACTGACAATCGCTGGATCTATCCAAATCAGCTTCCATGAACAGTGTCTGATTGCCACACGTAAGTGATCGCTACAAAGTTTTAATCCCCATGTAAAACTTAGCTAGTTGACAAATTTCTCGTCGTTTATTTCTAAACAAATTTGTGTGCTAGAAACATTTGACTCTGTTCAGAATTACTGATTTGAGGGACCATGTCAAACATCATACTGAATGAAGTGTGGGTGAAGCTATTTAGCTTTTACTAATATCTCTACTCTCGTGGTTGCGATTTCGGTTTGATAGCAAGGTTTACTGTGTAACGCCATACAAACCGGATGATACTTGGTAGCTCGGTTAGCCCCGAACATTGTGGATAGATTGACCTACTCATCTACTGCAATCCTGAAATGCGTCACACGTGCAATGATAAGATGTGTCCAAAACGTTGGTTGTCAACTTTGATATAACCGGTCACCTCCACGTATCTCGTAAGAATCAGCCACTGACAAAATCGACATTTCCGTGGAAAGTTTAGTTTCAACGAATAAGACGTTAACTGAGTGAGGCATTTAATTAAAGCAGAATGTAGAAAAATTCTCTCATTTGCAAGTGAATTGCGGCGACTTTAAACCACATTCTGCATTCCCATAGGTTAAACTGTTCATATGTTGTTGACGTCTGTTACATCCATACCCCAGCAAGGGGTTCCTGCACCATTTTGAGCATCCAGCTCAAAATTCTAACGTCACATTGCTTACCATGTACAACGGTGTGTTCAACAAAATGATCGAAACAATGTTGCATTGAAACTTTGAGTGTACACATAGTCTCAATAAAAATGTATGGATGAGCTTTCCAAAACTTCAGATGAATAAAATGCGCAACTGAACCCTCTCCTCCATAAACCTGTAAAACATTTAATAATATTACTGTAGCTATAGACATCAAGTGATTGGGTGATTGAAAGTGCCAGATTAAATGACAACGTTGATGGGAAGATACCAGAATCGATAGAAATCAAAACTGATATTTATGTGTAGGTCGATGTAATGCATCTTGTTAAATTAACCATAAAACAGGCGTGTTGCAATTCCAGATAGCCATATTACTGGATGAAACATCTAATGTAATTAAGCACTAGTAATGAAGCACAATCATATTATGAAATGCTTGATGTAACACACTGTCATAACAGTGATAATTCACACAAAACTGAGTCACTTAACTGGATCAAAGGTGATGTGAATTTAAACTTCAGTTAACTGGCATGTCTTGATCATCTTTGTTGCGAGATTGTAATCATCGAAGTGGGTCGGATGTAACTGTGAGTAACATTACACGTTCAACCGTGTCTTTGAAGCCTACAACAATGAGCCATTGCGAACTCTCTCGTTTTGATCAGCTGTCATATTACCAGCAGTTGTGCTCTTGAGTAATGATCAGGTTGCCAGATCATGCCGATATGGAACAGTTACAGTCTGTTAATTCCAGATCAATGACTCTTCAAATAGCCCATCTGGGACAGGTCCATATCTCCAACCTCATTCAATCCACTTTGTAAGATGCTAGATTACTGATGAGTGGCCAGGGAATTGGCTAAATTCAACGTGAGCGTCAATCACAAGTGCAGAACTCGCGTCTGGTGATTCGTTTCCAATGAGGCTGGCTGGGAAGTCTATCTGAATCTGAAGGCTGGTATGGTTGCTTGCGGGGCAATTTCAGTCGAAGTGACTTCAGTTTGTTTCAGCTGTTTAAGAATACCACGATAATTTGCACAATAATGTCTCGGGTATGAAGTAACTCATTTTGGTAGCCACTGTCTCAGTGGATGAAACAACCGAAAAGTTGTGCAAATTCTTCCAGTTGACATTGTCTAATCAAGCATCACAATATCCTATGGGCTGTGGTTTGAAGTACGCTAACAAGAAGTATGATGGTTGTGTACACGGCTGACTGTGTCATCCCTACCAACTCCGCAGGATTTGGAATTAATACTGAGCAAACACTCCAATGCTATCATACACATAGGAGTGGGACTGTCGTGTCAAGTTATAGTGTGTTACTTGATCATCATTCAAAATCCCGTGATGAATCAAATATATATGTAGGAGGGATGGGACAACGCCAACTAACGGTTATTTGAGTGTTTTGCACACAGACCACAACACAATGTTGCACACAGTCTTATGTATCACAGTAGATCAGTTTTGACGATACATTCAATCCAACTTACTAGCATCCTCCTCTACTCTGGCCAACTCTGACTATGATCGTATTGGTTCACTCCACGTTCTTGAATTCATTGTGCTCTGTTCGCTTAGAAATTTTAGTTCTCTCCTTGCTTATTAGCACTTGACAAAGCAGTCGATGCAATATCTGTTTTGTGGGATGTTTTTCAGTTGTCGTTATATTTTTGCGTAGGCGTGTTCATATACATGACACTATACATTGGCCGTTAGCATTGGTTGCAATGAATACTATTCAGTTTGTCACAAGTGTTACATTTTTCCTGGTTCAATTCAAGTCTTTCTAACGCCCTCATTTTTATCTGTTGAACTACTCCTCAATCCATTATTTTGTCGTCCTCAAACTCACTCACACGTTTACCTTCATCATCAGTCGACGAGTGACAATCAGCGCTAATTGTGGGAACTGCATAAATGAAAATTACTAGAAGAAAATCCACTCTGAAAAGTTATACTCAGTAATCTGTCAAATGTCTGGCTAACTCGAAGAAAATCTACTTCAAATCATAAACGATGATTAACGAAAAAAGAATTCACGCACATTAGGTCTCTAAACATAACACGGTCGACTATTTCACCAACGGTCAGCCTAACTGTGTTCACTCTGAATGAAAAGTAGTGATCAGGAATGCGTTTGTGTTGTACACCCAGTCTGTTCAATGTTCATCAGCGTGTGTGTGTGTGTGTGTTCTCTACAATCACCTCAATAAGCCCTGTATGCTGAAACTGGTAAATGGAATGTGTTCAATCGATTGATCATCGTGCGGTCAGCTCAACAGATATTCGCATTTAATTCAATAATTTATCGACTGGTTGTGTGTGCTCTGTTCACGCCAGTGTGTAACACCAATCCATTTGGTCGGCCGAACAAGTTTACTGTATTAATCTCAATGCTACCTTTTTCCAATAAGTTCGTTATTTTGATTGTTGTTACCCTCATAACGATTGGACAAGAACCAATATGAACTGGTTGCTCAGTAAATTAATTTTGAGCTCTCGGTTACGATTTGATCGCTCTAATGAGTACTGCTTTGTTATATCAGTAGTGGTTACAGTGGTTACCGTATTAGGATGAGTGTGTGTTTGTAATAATCATCTATCATGATCTGATGAGCATATTTCTCATGTTAACCGAGATGTACAAAATCATTAGCCACATTCAACGTTCGATTTCATAGGGTTGCAGCACCAATATCAGAGAGATGTCAAAGTACCATAATTTGAGGTTAACAAAAACCAGCGAATACGACGTGGTACTACAACCAATGAAATAGTTCATTTGGTTTACTCGGAACCATAGAGCGAAATCTGATCTAAACAGATTATGTGCACAAACAATGAAACCACAGATAGCGTAGCTGGTGTTATAACAACCCGAATGCTATCTCCTGTATCTCATCTCTCATTCTTCAACCGTAACAAAGGCGGATAGTGCGAGGAAATATTCATTGGAACAGTCATGCTTTATTTCAACAGAAAACACGTACAAACACGAATGTTAGTGTGGTGATTGTCACTAAACCTTTGTGTTACTCCCGATGGATTATTGTGTCTTGGTGATAGAATTGTTATTCCTCCCACATTACGATCCGCAGTACTAGATGACTTACACTCCGGTCATTTGGGAATTGAGAAGATGAAGTCATTGGCTCGCCTGATTTGTTGGTGGCCAGAATTAAATGCTGACTTATGTAACATTTCTAAAGGTTGTACTCAGTGTGTACACAAAGCGCAGTCGCAACTATCAAAATGGACACCTTGACCAATGACTTGTGAAGCC